>CAWUEQ010000156.1:0-78320 GCA_963921185.1 Dasysyrphus tricinctus
GTGATTGTTATTAGTGAATAGCTCATTGCCTCTTTTTAACTCTTCTTGTAGCTGGACAAATTGGTTGATTATTGATATGCAGGAACTGTTGTGCGATATCAATTTGCAAAGCTGCCGCAAAGATAGTATTCCGTTGGTAAATTCTGCGTTTTCAGCCCAATATGGTTCTAGATCATAATACACAACAGGTTCCAATCGTTTGATGCCAGATTAACTATTCCAAGAGATCAAAGTGAAGTCCAAGTTGAGCAGGAAATTGATTGATTTCCACAGGGTGACTACTTATAATTGGTAACGCTAGACATACTAGTAGCACTGTTGCTACTGCCGAACTGAAGGACCTTCGATGTTTTCTTTGTGGTTGATCATGTTCGCTGTTGCTGGTGCTAGCCTTCGTTACCATTGAAGTATAATCTTCTGCTTTTCGTTTAGATGAACCATTGGGCTTTCGTGATAAATCCTCGGGCTTTTGTTTATATGGACATTCTTGTTTTGGTTTGTCATCATCATCATCGATTGGAAGAGGAGCAAGTTTGTGAATTGCTCGTCGTAAAATGTTAGTTGCTGTTTTTACGTCTGCTACGCGAGCTACACCGTCTTCTCCCGGATAAGTTTTGACGACTCTACCCAGTGGCCATTTTAGTGGTGGGATGTTGTCTTCTTTAATTAAAAACTATAGCTCCAGGTTGAAGATTTTGTTTGTCTTGCTTCCATTTACTTCTTTGTTGTAATTCATTCAAATACTCCCTCGACCATCTTTTCCAAAATTCGTTCTTGATGTACGTGACCAATTTCCATCGTGTAGGCAGGCTCATTCTTCTTGTCTCAACATTAGAATCAATTGATGCTGTTAATGGTTCACCAATTAGGAAGTGACCTGGTGTTAGGGCTGTCAGATCATTTGGATCGGATGATAGAGGTGTCAGAGGCCGAGAATTCAGAATTGCCTCAATTTCGATTATAAGTGTTTCGAATTCTTCATATGTCAATGATGCAGTTGTTGTACTTCGGTAAAGAAGATGTTTCGCTGACTTTACAGCAGCTTCCCATAGGCCACCGAAGTGTGGAGATCGAGGCGGTATGAAATGGAAATCAATACCTTTTGTTGTGCAGGATGATATTATGGAGTTACTTCCTTCAGAGGAGTATAATGACTGGCTCAGCTCCTGGAGTTGGTTTCTAGCTCCGACGAAGTTTGTTGCGTTGTCACAATAAAGGTTTCTGACGTGACCTCTCCTTCCTGTAAAGCGTTTTAATGCACCTATGAATGCTTCTGTTGTCAAAGCGCTTACAACCTCTAGATGGACTGCCTTTGTAGCAAAGCAGCAAAACACTGCGATGTATCCCTTCTGTGGTCGACTTCCTCTGCCTCGATAATGGATCCAAATTGGTCCGCAAAAATCCACCCCTGAATTCACAAATGGACGAGCGGGTTCTACTCTGGTTGTTGCAGATTTCCCATTTTTGGAGAAAGCAGCTCAGGCTTTGCTCTGGTACATCGTATGCAACCTTTTACTACAGCTCGTGCAATAATTTTACCCTTAATTGGCCAGAAGCGTTGTCTGGTTATGGCCAGAAGTGCTTGTGGGCCAACATGTTGTGGTCTTCATGGATGTCCTTCATTATCATCTTTACAAACGGGTGTTCATAAGGCAATAGAATAGGATGCTTTGCTTCATATGGCAATGTTGATGATTCCAGTCTTCCTCCAACGCGTATGATTTTGTTTTCATCTAAAAATGGAGAAAGGCAGAGTATAGCACTTGTTTTGCTGCATTCATGATATTTGTAAAGTTGTAAAATATCCGCACTAAATTCGTCTCTTTGCATCACTTGGACTATGGTATTGAGTGCGTGAGTTAGCTCCTGACTTGATAGAACCACCTCTTGGATTTTCTTGTTAACTTCTTCCGTGGAAAGAACCTTCTCAAGACGTTTTTTCTCGTTCTGATTTGATAGATTTGAATGAAGTTTTTCTTGCTTCTTCCTCTCAACCTCAATTTTAAGATACTGGATGTATCTTAGTACAAATGCAGTAACTCGCTGCAACCTCTTAAACGAATTCCATGCTGAATTTTGTCAAATGAAGTGTATTGAATCCCTATTGTCATTCATGATAGCTGAAGTTACTGGTTTGGCATAAGGTTGTGGCCAAGCTGATTCTTGGCCATGAAGAAAAATTGGCCCATAGAACCATAGATTAGATTCCTTCAATTTTTCAGGAGATATACCGCGTGTTAATAAATCTGCTGGATTTTCTTTAGATCTCACATGACGCCATTGTTGTGATATGGTACTAGCTTGGATAGACGATACCCTATTGGCAATGAAGATCGGTAGTGTTTTTGAGGTCGAATTAATCCACGCCAAAACATTTCAGAATCGGTCCAGAAATATGTAGCGACCTTCTCATATTCTATGTCCTTCTTGACCCTTTTAGCAAGGTCAGCCGCTAACTTGGCTGCGCATAATTCGAGCCGTGGTATTGTTGGTTTCTTTACTGTCTTCTTTTCAATTGGAGCTACACGAGATTTTGCACATAATAACCGCACTATGATTGTACCAGGGTTGACTTTGGATCGTACGTAAATGCAAGCTCCATAAGCACTTTCTGAAGCATCGGCAAAGATATGAAGTTGTATTTTGTCTGGTATTTTTTGTGAAAATATGTGCCTTGGTATTCGGATTTGGTTTATCAATTTGAAGTCATCACGAAATTTCATCCATTTGGAGTGTAGATCCTGAGGTAATGCTGCATCCCAATCTATTTTCAATTGCCATAATTGTTGTAAGAAGATTTTTGCGGTTATTACTATTGGGGCCAAAAATCCAAGAGGGTCGAATAAGCGGGCTATTTCTGAAGAGACAATTCTTTTTGTTATTTTGGTCTCGGTAATCCCATGTGATTTGATACAGAAGTCATCCACCTTTGGCAGCCATGTTAAACCGAGTGTTTTAATGTTGTCTTCTGAGTCTAGGCTGAAGTCAAGTTCCATCTCCTTATCTTCTGGTAGAAACGCTTGAAGTAAACGTGGATGATTGGCACACCATTTTCGCAACTTAAATCCTGCCGTCTGAAGTACATCAATAAGTTGTCCCTGCATTTCTAATGTTGTTGAGAGGCTGTTTGATCCGGTCATGACATCGTCTACATAGAAATCGTGCTGAAGGACCTTGCTGCCGATTGGATGTGACATTATTGATGATTGAGATAGATGTTGAAGGGATTTAATTGCCAGGTATGGAGCGGCTGATGTACCATATGTTAATGTATTGAGCTGATAGCACTTGATAGGTTCTGATGTGGATCTTCTCCATAGAATAAGCTGGTATTTTCTGTCTTCTTCATGTACTAGCACTTGTCTGTACATTTTTTGAATGTCAGCAGTAAACACGAAGCGTGGTTAATCGGAACCTCAGCAAAATTGTAAATAAGTCATCTTGAATTTTTGGACCAGTGTGTAATATATCGTTGAGTGATATATTGGACGATGTTTTTGAGGAGGCGTCAAAGACTACTCTCAATTTAGTGGTGCTACTGTCTGGTTTCTGCACACAATGGTGAGGTAGAAAGTAGTGTGGTGATTCGCTTGCGGGGCAGCAACCTCTTGCATGTGCCCTAGTGATATATATTCGTCCATGAATTGATGATACTGTTTTTTCAGTTCTGAATTATTAGCTAAACGTCTCTCTAATGAGTATAGTCGTCGTAAAGCTATGTTTTTTGACTCTCCTAAGGATGATGGATCGTCTTGGAATGGCAGTCTTACGATAAAACGGCCATTTTCATCTCGGTGTGTGGTTTGTGTAAAATGTGTTTCACACCATTTTCTGCACTTGTTATTGATCTACGCGTATCCTCTGGGTCTTCAATTGACCAGAATTTTTCGATGAGTGCATTTAGGTTTTCATCTTCTATGCACATACCGCAAGTCAGTGCTGATCTGGGATGATGGCCAACTCTTCCTGTGGCAATCCAACCGAAAACTGTATTTTGTATGTTGGCATTTCTTCATCGGATTTGATTTGCCCAACAGAGAGGAGTTCATGATATAACTCCGCGCCTATGAGCAGGTCGATGTTGCCGGGGACAGTTGAATTTTGATCAGCCAGCTGGATGTTCTTTGGGACGTTCCATTGTTTAATATTGATAAACTGTGTCGGTTGTTGAGAAAGAATCTTTGGAAGAACCATTGCCTCTATTCTTGTAGAGAACCCATTTATTCTGGATTGTAAATGGATGTTGACTCTTTTATATGAGTTTTGAGTGGCATGGCCTATACCCTGGATCTGCATCGTGTCGTGTTTTGCTGAGAGCCCCAGCCTTCCAACTAACTTCTCTGTTATAAAGTTTACTTGGGATCCTGAGTCCAAGAGTGCTCTGCATTCTATAAATTCTCCATTTTTCGATTCTAAGCTGATCCTAGCAGTCCCCAACAAGATATATGTTTTCGAGTGTTGGCTAACTGCGCTTAGTGCGAGTGTCTGGTCACGGCCTTGTTCTGGATTCTGCTGGCTTGCTGCGCTCACTGTTAGTGTCTGGTCACGCCCTTGATCTGGAGTTTGCTGAAGCTTGCTTACTGATGTTTTGTTGTGTTCGATTGGTTTCATCGTGTCAAGATGTACTAAAGTGTTATGTTTTTTGAAACATTTAGTACATCCTCTCCTTTTGCATTTTGAAGCCTGATGACCTGTCATAAAACATTAACGCATTTTTGATGTTTCTTGAGCAGGTTCAGTCGATGTCCAGGTGTCATACGTAAGAACTCATGGCAAGCATAAGTGGATGTGTGCCATTACAACTTATACATGATGAAGTTGTTGGAGCTGATGCTGCTGCTACCTTCTTCATCAAGTGTACTCGTCTTTTGTTCCTCTGGGAACTTTCCTTTACTACCCAAAGCTTCAAGTGATTGAAAACGCCTTTCCAGGAATTCAAGTAGATCATTTATTTTTTGGACGGTTCTGGGATTTCAAGTGACTGTTCATACAAGGTATGAGTGTCTCTGTCGAGTTTCTTCAGCACAATGTGGGTTATGAGTGGATCCCAATTATCAATGCTAATTCCAATATTTGTTAATCCCATCAGGCATTCTTGTGTAGTGTCATGGATAGCCTTTACCGAACTTGATGTTCCTCTGTCGGACGACCCGTTTGGTTGATTCATTAATTTATTGATCAATGCCGATACCAACAATCTGGTGTTGTCGTATCGATCAACTATTGTCTTCCATGCAGCATCATAATTATTATCTGACGTTGTGAAGTGTCGGATAAGCCTTTCAGCCTCTCCCGATAAATTAGTTTTAAGGTACCATAATTTTTGACATTTAGCCATTGGTTGATTGTGTACTATCTGGACGAACAAGTCATGAAATTGCCGCCATTTTAAATAATCACCATCAAATTTCTGCAATGAAATTTTAGGTAATTTTAAATTGCTTGAAGAGTTGGAGCTGTGACCTGAGGGTCCTTGTTGACCTTGATTTGCTAGTTCGTTTAGCTCAATTAACTTCTCTTCAGTTTGTTCTTCAATTTTAATGAAATCTTGAACGTTGTATCCTTCCAGGGAGGGATTTTCATATTGTTCATGCACTAATTGTGGATGTGCAGAACTTCCTCCCAATACCGTTCAATGTTCTTTATTTTTATTTATAAAATTCCGAAGAACGATTTGCCATTTGAGTTGATGCTCCTTCTAATGCTCTCTGCAGCCCTGCTATTGCAGCATATTGCCGCCTGATGATGGGGACTGATGTGTCTATTTGAAGTAAGGAATTTCTAGAGGTTGGAATTGGCTTAGTCTTGGCTAATTCCTGGTCATCTTTGTTTGCAGATTTGTCTCCTTCGCCTTCTTTTTCTGTATCGCCTTCTTCGACATCCACGGGATTAATACCTCGAAGGGTTGCCATCAGATCATTGTACAGAACTTGTACCTTCTGATATGTCTTTCCAGCAACATAGGGTGTGTCATGTTTAAGCGAACCCTCAATTTGCTTGTGATTTTCTTGAAATCGATTCCAATACTGTTCGACGCGCTGAATACGGTCTTCCTTGTATTGTGCCGTTTTCTTGGAGCACTATCCTTGCCGATATTTACTTTTAGTTTTGCCAATTCATCGGCTATGATTTTTTGTCGTGCCACGACGATTGTAATATCAGCTTCATCCATTTTAAATTAGTCAGGAACTTGATGGATGGTCAGGAGCTTCTTGTAAATAAGTAACGTAATGAATATAAGAACTTGTTTTGTTATCTGGAACCTGATGCTGCTTGTTATCTGCTTCTGACGAAGGAACTTGCTTGCTGATCAGGAACTTGTGGTAGGTTAGCAACCTGATGATAATTCAGGAACTTGCTTGAAATAGCTGGCAACCAGTGTTATGGCCCTGGTGACGCTCTTGATTCAGGAACTTGGCAAGTAGCTGGCACCCAGTGTTATGGCCCTGGTGACGCTCTTCGTATTTTTAAATTTTGTAGTAAATGGTTTATTGTCAGTGTTTAGCCCTGACAAACGCTCTTATTAATGTCGTTTAATTTGCGCGAATTGCCCCTTACCTCTGGTGGGGGGAAGCAATATCACGTCGGGGTCACCAATGTTTGACGATGAGGCTCTTTTGCCTCAACGAATCGATAGCCAGGGTAGAACACCGTGACTTTTGTGGAGTGTGAAATCGGTTCATGTACCAATTCACAATTATAGTATTTGAATATAGCCACCTTACCTCGGGTGGGGGATAGCTAATATGAATTGAAATGAAACAAAATTCTTATCTGGCGATTGAAAATTGAATGACTTTATTGTCCCAAAATCGGGAATATTTATATTCAATAATTGCTAACCTAAACAATAAATATCTTACTAATAAAATGAAAAATAAAATAATGCAAATTTTGCTCTATCGACAAACCTTGAACATAATGTATTTTTTAAAGGGTCGAATTTCGGATACGCGAAACACTTTGCCATTGCCACTCTACTGCGCCTTTAGTTTATTAACCTGCAGTAGCAGTTCAAGGTGAATTTTCTTTTGGCTGGGCATCATGTTTCGGGTATCCGGAATTCTTGTCGTTTATTATGCTTTTGCACACTGAATGTATTCGCGTAGTGTTTATGATAAAAAGAATGCACTAATTTTGAGGTAGGTCAAAAATGTATTTACTGACGCGAATAGATTCAGTATGTGCATTTGGATTGTATTTGGTATATACATTGAATTGTATGAATTTATGAATTAATATTTAAATTGGATAGTATTTATATTAGGGTGTGTGTATGTACATTCATTCTGTTCGTGAACAGAAATTATGAGAGAAAAATGAAGAGAAGCATGAAATACGACACTGAAATTAGCTAAAACAACTCTTTTGACAGTTTGAGGTGAAAAAAAGTATGCCATCTTAATTCATGATGGAATATGATTGTATGGGAAAAAAAATTTTAAAATCGTTGGAGCGGTTTTTTTTTAAATTAATTTTTTGTATATAAATTCTTAAAACAATTTAAGAACAAATTTTGGTATGCAGATTTAAACTATATATTTATGTGTATAAAAACAAAATTTGAAAAAAAATGTCGACCTGTTTTTGAGATATCGAATTTTCAAAAAAAAAAAATTGAAACTTTTTTTAAAAATCCAAAAACTTCTTTTTTGAAAATTTCGATATGCAAAATTATTTAATCTTATCTGAAATTTGTATATAAAAAAATTTATTTAAATCCGTTAAGCTGATAACGAGAAAACTCAAAATAAAAAAATACGTTCTATGACAGGTACTACTAATAGTTGCTATGTGTAAAATTTTATAATTTTTGATGGTAGATCGTACTAATTTTAGTATATGAAAAAAGTTTAATAAAAATCGTAGGAGTCGTTTTCAAGCAAAAAAATATTTTCCTTTGCGGTTTTTTTCACTTTTGTATGGAAGGTACCGTTATTTTTTCATAAATGTAAAATTTTTTCTAAAAATACTTTAGAAAGTACTGAAAAAGTCTTAAATATCGAGTTTCAAAAAAATCTATGATGCCGTTTTCGAAATATTTGATTTTCCAAAAAAAAAATTTGAAATATTTTTTAAAAATCCAAAAAATATTTTTTCAAAAATTGTGGTACACAAAACTATTAACATTTTTTGGAAGCTTCTGTATAAAAAAAATAATTGAAATCGGTCATATCATTTTGAAGAAAATCAAAAATTAAAAAAATGGTTCCTTGGGAGGTACCATTAATAACCATTTTTGAAAAATGGTTTTCCACCCAAAGAAAGCCTTTACTAAAATAAATTTATTGAATTTTTTTTTAAGAAAAGTTGTCGAGCCGTTTTTGAGAAAAATACGATTATGTAAATTTGCCAAAAAAAAATGTATGACAGGTACCGTTATTTTTGGTTCTAAAAAAAAAAATGAAAAAAACGTGTCGGCAGAATCATCAAAAACCACTAAGTACCAAGTTTGAAGAAAATCGATCGAGCCGTTTAGGCTGTAGATGAACAGACAGACAGACAGACAGACAGACAGACAGACAGACAGACAGACAGACAGAATTTTGCCACCCACTTTTTTGGTGTTCTCTATCATCGTAATATCATGTTTGATCGTTATCTCGAAAATTTTTTTTTGCACGAATCCAAAACTTGCCTATAATCGCAAGTAAAAAAATAGAAGTCTTGCAGTCCACAACTGGGACATTTGCGAGAAACAGTGCATAGAAAAAGAAATATGAATGCAACTTCGATTATAATCGTGTTAGCCGAAATTGGTTTTCATCCCTCTCTAGATAAGCTCCACGGATGCCATATCACGGAATCTGAGATCATGTGAGTGTTTTATTCGCCCTGCCACACTATTAAAAAAAAACCGTTTTTCACTTAGAATTTTAAAATTTTTTAACGGTCCGGTAGAGTGAACTATACACTTAATGGTCTCAGATTCCGTGATATGTGATCCGAAGAGCTTCTCCGGGGAGGAGTGAAAACCAATTTTGCGATACGATTATCCTCGAAGTTGCATTCATATTCTTTTTCGATGCTCTGTTTCTCGCAAATGACCCAGTTAGGGACTGCAAGACCTTGCTTTTCTTTAAATAGCCTTTAATGAAGCTTTCGACGCCTATACTTCTTTTTTTGCTATCACTCACACCTAAAATCTGCTGTGGGCTCTCGGTCTATAAGAGATAAGGTTAGTCTAAGAATAATCCTAACAACTCAATTGTAGTTGAATGAAACTTAAAATTAAGCGATTTTTCCACTCTGCACTATTTTAAATATTTTAATGGTAGTCGTTTTTGCTGAAACGCCAAACATCACTTCTAGCATCACAACACAAGCAGAAGTTTTCATTTTTGCTGAATTACATCTTTTAAATTGAATCACAGTTGAGCTGCAGTGAGTATTTTTTGTTTTCAAATGACACATTTTGTTTTTGGGTTTACAAAGCTCAATGCTTGATTTTGCAATTTAATATTTTAGTAAATTTTGAGCTGAAAGCTCAGGAGAGTGGTTAGAAAAGTGACTCATTTATACGAAACCATACATTCTTCAAGCAGAAAACATTTAAGCTGAAGTGAGTATTTTTTAGTTTCGAATGAAAAAGATTGTTTGTGTTCACAAATTCCAATGTTTGGTTTCAATTGCAATATATCAGTTAATTTCGAGCCATTTCTTCGTGTCAAAACATATGAAGGGTCCAGGGGAAAAACGGCTTAAGTCCACTTTAATTGATTCCGAGAAAAACGAAGTTGTAAATGTATTACTAAAATAAATGGATAATTTTAAGAAAAATAAATAAAACTAACAATTTTTTTATTGAGCACGAAGTACTCAAGTAAGCAAACATATATTGATTTTAACATCTTGAATTTTTTGCATGATAAGCTGACATGAGTCAAAAGGACCTTCAATGTTTTAACCAAAATTTTGAATTTTTTGATTTGAAATTTTCTTCTGAAAGAACCGGACATGATAATTGGAAACGGTTTTTTGCTTTTTATTCAGACACCTCTAGATTTTCGAAATACAGTTTAAAAATAAAATAATTTTCACAAGCGTGACATTGGACCGTTTTTGCAATTCAATTTGTTAGACAGGACCTCGACCGATGTAGTTAGAATATCTAATTTTTTTTTGTTTTAATTATTTACCTGACGTGTCACTAGGTCTATTCTTTCTTTTTTTAATATCGCTTTGTTTAATTTTTGGAGCAAAAAAGATACTTTTGGAAAAAAGTTTTTTTAAAAAGTGTACCTACTATTTTGCGAGTTTTCAAAATCCTATGTGAAGAGAGCTATACTACATCAGATAGTACCCATACAAATCTATAAGATGTCATCATTAGTTTAATTTTTTCAAAAAGTGGACTTAAGTCGTTTTTCCCCTGGACCCTTCATATAATAATAGAGGCAGTGTATTGGCAAACCAACTAGGAACTTTATATATACGATGATGGAATGAACAACAAATTTTGTCAAGACGTCCGCCCATTGTGTCGAGAGGCCATCTTAAATCTATAAAATCTGAAGCTGTCAACCGATTCCGATGAAATTTTCAGGATAAAGAATATCATAAGATAAAATATCCGCCTACATACGCACCCACTTTTTAAAATAGGTGACCTAATTGTTGCAAGTTAATATAATTGACGGGTGTTGTTCTTAGAAAAGTTGTTATAATTTTTCTGTACAAAACTTTTTCAACGCCCAACTTTGGGGGCGTTTTTGACAAAAATTTAGTTTTTTGACAGCAATTTGTATGAAATAAAACCAATAACCTAATAACAGGTTTATAAAAAAGCAACAAAGCGTGATGGAAAATATTGGCCCCACCCACTTTTGAGGGCGTTTTTACCTAACAAGATTGTATAGTTTCCTATACAAAAATCCGAAAAAGATACCTTTAATAAAATGTGTAGGAAATGCCTTTTTTGAAAATAAAGTCATTCAAAGTTTCTTACCACGCCTACTTTTTAGAGGTGTATTGGAGAGTAGTAGTACCGAATAATATAAAAAATTAAGAACTCTATTTCGTACGTCATAAATTGAATGTTTATAGCCTAAAAATTTTGTTTACGAAGGAAATATGAAAATAGTACTAATGCAAAAATCCAGCTCCACATTCGTATTGGTTTGTCCATAATTTAGGGCAAGGATTTTAAAGACATAAGCTCGGTGTTTTTAAAGGTTCGCAGATATTAGCAGCTAACTTTGTGTGCATTCGATACAGATGGTAGAAAAATAACAAAATTGTAAAAAAATTAAAGAAAATAAAAAATAATAATTGTTAAAATACTCGTACATACATATGTTCATTTTTGTCTTCAAAGCCACTGAAATTTCATTTATAAAAAAATTGATTGTAATGCTTCAACTGTTACTTGATCAAACCGCAATGTCAAAAATCAATATATTTAACAGTCGATACAATTTGTGTCCGCCCCTGAAGCACAGTGCACCGGTCTTTGCGTCTATACGTCTGTGAACCTATGCGTCCTCTATACATCTAGCTAGACGCTTGATCCTAATAGAGAATTTCATTTGCTTTAAACTTGGTTCAGAGCATTTTTGTGTCGTTCCCTAAATGAGGGAATTCAAATCTTTGTTGTAGCTCCTCTTGAACGAGTAGCTGCGGTACAAAAGTTTTGTTTTTTTTTCGAATTTTCTCAAAAAGTTTTTGAGAAAATTGTCTTATTTTTGGTTATTTTCTATAAAGTATTTTGAATTGCTCGAACAATTTTTTTTTCAAATTTTGCAACACTTGTAGGTACCTACTTTTTGAAAATATGTTCTATTCCACTCCGAAAATTTTTCAAACTCATTTTTTTGTTATAACATAGTCCTATACAATTCGTAAAAAATAAGCTTGGCGATGAGAAGAAAAATTTCATCAAAGAAAAAATGTGCGTTGTGTGAACGAAATTTTTCATTCACCGGCGTCGTCATCAGCTTACAGTTTGTCAAGAAAATCGCTATGAGACATTTCTATGCTAAGGAAAAACACAAATGCCAAACTAAAATTTTTTCCCCAAAAGAATTTCAGTGACAGTCAAGGTAAAAATTAATTTTGTTAGATCTTTTTTTAAACTATGTAATTCGTTCACAATATTAACTAGGTATCGTTATAAAAACTTAATTTCAACCATCTTCAATGCTTAGCCACCTAAAGTCCTTAAACCACAAGAGCGATTTCGTGCGATCCAGTCATCCAGTCATAAGTCAAAAATTTGGGCCAGATTACATCAAGTACAATTTTCAATCCAGCCCTACCTGTTTCCCTCGCTGCCCTACCTGAAATTTCACTCAAGCTACGGCCGTGCACAGGAGGGAACTTTCCTGACACCATTATACTACCAAGTCGTCCGCTTACGCAACCACCTTCACACCACATCTTTCAGTTTAACGAGGATTTTTTTCATGACTAAAAGCCATAGAAGAGGTGATAGAACACCGCCCTGGTGTGTTAATCTACTGACGTGTTTTGTCGATTTTGCATTATACCTAAGGTGCCATGAACAGGGTCGCCAGAAAGGGATATTTATTGAACTTCTCATTTCCTCCTTCAAATTGTGATTTGCGATGAATCCCAAATTTGGGCTATTTAGTTTTGAAATTGGGCGATTTTAGGCTCCTTAAAAACTGAGACAGAAATTTAATTTTGTTTAAGTTTCTATTTTTGCCATTGTAGATGAGAACTTTGGAGAATCTTTGTGAATGAGCCTGTACTTATGTACATTTGAATTTGCGGAGCAAATTAATAATTTGGGAACAAAAATTACAATATAGGTTAGGTAGGAACATAATAATTAATAGTCTCTGATAGGGACCCTTGAAGCAATAATTCGAGTTCGAATCATCAATTCATATTTATCTTTAACTATGCCATTATATAATAACCACTGTACCTGTACTATAAAAGACCAATTTGTCTTACTTGTACTTCCATACTTTCTAATAAACTTAAACTTAAACTTAAACCAGATTCAGTTGGCTGAAAAATGCTGTAAGATTTTTGCGACTAAAAATACGTTTGTACTTATGAGCAGTTTAATAAAAATATTAATGCAAATTTGACTTCGAAAATGACAGATGAATCATCTTCTTCCATGGAAGACATTTTGCAAGCAGTTTGCGTGTTTTAATTGAGTTTTGTAAATAATGATCATTAGGGTGGTCCTTAAAATGGTCACTGTCTTATTTTAAATAACGCACCCCCAAATACATAAATAGAAAAGACTGGTAAAATTTGAGCATCGGATTCTATCCCCAAGATGAAAGAAATTTTATATGAGACAAAACTCGTAAAAAATGTTCAATAAAATTTTTGTATTTTTATAACTCTGGTACCTAATAACTGATAAAAAATTAAAATTTTGAACGAATAATTTTCATTTACACTTACATTTATTTGTTTGCATTATTTTTGAGTGGGGCTATTTTCGACTCCAAGATTTTTCAAATTGGGCTCCTCTCGTCTTGAAAAATCTGGCTACACTGGCCATGAATATTATCTTCTAGACTGCAAAGGTTTTTTTTTTTACTTTTCAAGGAGCACTATAGAGTTTTTTTCAAACACATAAAAAAGTGCTTTTTTCAGAGATTTTATAAAAATGCTTTTATTCAATATCTAAGCAGACATTCTATACAAATTGATTTATTTTTTATTTTCTCCTTAAACACATTTCATTCCACGAACTACATACAATTGTTTTGATCAATATTTTCGACATGAGAAATAAGATTGAGCAATGTATAAGAGGTTCGGTCCCAGAGACCGTACGTGAGTATGTGTATGTGTTATTACATTTGGCGCTTATAAAAATTTAGAAATCTTTGATTTTTCGACTTTTTTTTGTTGGTATTTGTTATCTTTTCATGCTAAAATTTTGTATACAATTTCTTAAAACCCTTAGTTTTGACAGCAAATTCAATTTTTAACAAACAAATTTAAGTGTAAAATTGTCAAATTCAGCCTGTTTTTCGAGTTATGCCTTTCATACATATAGACAAGTGACCAATGGTCTCACCATGCTCTCAGAAATGCAAGGGTGAATTTTGTAGAAATTTCGATTTAAGGCAGGCTAATTCCCCAAACAAGCATATTCAATAATAAAAACTCTTGAAATTAATTGTTCCTTATTTAACCTCTTGAACAGAATGAATGTAGCTGCAGCTTGTAGCAAGAGTTGAATTTTGTTTAACTTCTGCTACACCATACATTCCTTGCTACATTTACAGCTTCTCATTGTGATACTGTATATTATTTTTGAGGAATTTTTAATAATCGAAGTCATGTCATTTATGTATAAAATAAATAATAATGGACCTAAATGGCTGCCTTGTGGAACACAAATTTTCATTGAACCCTAAAGCCTTCAGTTTATTGTCTTTTTAAGTCTTATGACACAATTTATCAAAAGCCTTACTAAAATCGGTAAGGACACAATCTACTTGTTTTCGATTTTCGAAGGAGTCCAGACAAAAAGAAGGAAAATGAAACAGGTTTGTTACAGTTGATTTGTTTTTGACGAACCCGTATTGTTTGTCACAAATAATAGATTTACAATTAATAGATAACACATTACAAATAATGGACTCAAAAAGTTTCGGAATGACAGAAAGTTTAGCAATAGGGTGGTAGTTTATGATGTCATTTTTCGACCCTTTTTTATGAGTCGGTGTTATAAAAGCATTTTTCCACAAAACAGGGAAGACTGAGCATTTAAGTGATTCATTGAATAGAATATGTAGAGGATAGGAAAACTGAGACACACATTTTTTTAATACACAAGATAATACACCATCAGGACCAGGACTAAAACAGTCGTCGAGTTCAAGAATGCTTTGGATAATTGAATTCTCGCAAATAGAAAGATTAATTGAATTAAGGTGTGAAAAACTAGGGTTAGGAAGGATTGGATCCATGGACTCATGAGAACTAGATACTACAAAGGCATTTTTGAAAAAATTTGCAAATATGTTTGCAATTTCTTCGGAGTCATGACGAGTAGCATTTTTAAAAGACATATAGTAAGGGTAGCCATAAACTTTTCTTTTGCTAGACACGAATCTCCAAAAGTTTTTTGGGTTACCTTTTAGATCATTTTCAGTTTTTACGATATAGTCACGATACAAGGCATTAGAATAATCTGTAAACCTTAATTTCAATTCGGAATATGCCCTATAATCTTCATCAGCTCTGGATTTACTATATTTAAACCATGCTTTGTTTCTTTTATTTTTTAGGGTCTTAAGCTGAGTATTAAACCATGGTGGTATTTTAGAACTAATACAAGCTTTACGCAGTGGAGTCATCATCAAGTCCTGTAACCCCGGTAGGGGCATAAGGCGCCAACAAATCGTTTCCATCCTTCACGGTCTGCAGATAGATATTTTAACTGTGGCCACGTCTTTCTCTGGAAGTCTGCTTCTGCTAGAACTGTTGATTTCCATGTTGTTCTTGGTCTTCCAACCCGCCGTGTACCCTCTCAGGATTCCATTCAAAGGACTGCTTTGTAACTTCATCGTTTGGTTTCCTCAGTGTGTGACTAATCCAACGCCATTAACGCTTTCTTATGTCGACGTCCAGCCGCTCTTGACTTGTCCTGCGCCACAATTTCTCATTTGATATTATTTGTGGCCAGCGAATCTTTAAGATGTGGCGAAGACAGCGATTCACAAAAGCCTGCACGGATTTGATATTGGATTCGAAGAATCTCAACTTAGTGCGTAAGGAGATTTGACTGGATTTCCAAACTGGGGACAGGGTACCGAAGGCAGCACGAGCTTTATTCATTCTACTTTTAACGTCCAGATCCGTACCACCGTTTGCAGAAACAATACTGCCAAGGTAGTTGAACTGTTCCACTACTTCAACTGGCGTCTCCTGTAGAATAATACGCTGCTGTGTGGAGCAGCCTGTGAGCATTATTTTTGTCTTTTTGCTGTTTATTCTTAGACCACTTGACTCTCCCTTCACTTGCAGCGTTTTGCTCATCCCGTTCAGCCCACTGATGTTATTTGCCAGAAAACATATGTCATCGGCATAGTCTAAATGACTGAGCCTTTCGAACGGTCTCCATTGAATGCCCTGTCGCTCAGCTGTACCAACACTGGCCGTCAATACGTCGTCCATCGCCAGCAGGAAGAGAATTGGCGATAGAACATCCCCTTGTCTCACACCCTGTTGCACTACGAGGAGTCGGATAGCTGCCCATTGTGTGAAACAAAACACCTTGCGTTGTTGTAGGACTCTTTTATAATGGCAACTATTATTGGTGGAGTTCTTCTACCAAGCAACGATCTCCACATACATTCTCGGTTAACGCGATCAAAAGCTTTCTCAAAATCAAGTGTGTGAAGTTAGCATAACATTTTCGAGCTAGGCCAATGGGACCATGGCAGGAATTTGCAGTTTTTTTTGCATTTTTTATGCATTTCTCTTCCGGATTTTGCAGTTCACCAAATAGTGGGTGTAACCGACTGTACTGCTAACTTCACTGTGAAGTTAGCAGTGCCTATGCTTTTATCAGCAACCGGGCTAGCTAGGAATCTGAAATGAGGCTCTGAATTTGCAATTTAATTTGCAGTTCCAGAAAAGGAAAAAACCAAATTTCTAAATCCTTACATAAAAAACAATTCATACTGTACTGCTAACTTCACTGTGAAGTTAGCATAAAAGTCCTTTTCTCGGCAACGGTGATACCTAGAAATTTGCAGTTAGGCTCCAAATTTGCAGTTTAATTTGCAGTTCAGGAAACATTTATGTCCAAATTTTTAAGTCCAAATTTGAAAAAAAAAATCGAATAAATTCATTTTTCACTGTTAACGTCACTGTGAATTTAGCAGTACATACCCTTTTCTCAGCAACAAAGCCACCTAGAAAATTGCAGTTAAGGTCCAAATTTGCAGTTTTTCATGCACTTCAAGAAAAAACTAAGTTCAAATTTTAAAGTCCAAATTTGACAAAAAATCGATTAAATTCATTTTTCCCTGTAAACATAACTGTGAAGTTAGCAGTACCTACCCTTTTCTCAGGAACTGAGCCACCTAGAAAATTGCAGTTAAGGTCCAAATTTGCAGTTTTTCATGCACTTCAAGAAAAAATTGAGTTCAAATTTAAAAGTCCAAATTTGACAAAAAATCGATTAAATTCATTTTTCACTGTTAACATCACTGTGAAGTTAGTAGTACATACCCTTTTCTCAGGAACTGAGCCATCTAGAAAATTGCAGTTAAGGTCCAAATTTGCAGTTTTTCATGCACTTCAAGAAAAAATTGAGTTCAAATTTAAAAGTCCAAAAGTCTCACCCCGTTTGGGCGGGAGAGGCAATTTCATAAAAACAGTACCAAAAATGTAAAAAAAGTATTAAAAAATAACGGTAATATTTACAACAAAGCATTATACCTTTATTTAAAGCTAATACTCTGTTCTATTTGCCAGTTTTTGAATCAAGTGAAATCTATGCATGGTTTTTGATAAAATGAATTTTAAACTCAAAATTTGCGAGAAAAAAGCATACAAAATAGGTTTAAAGTGTAATTTCTCAAAACTGTAAAATTATATATCTTTTTTTTTCTGAAATTAGTTGCTCTAATTCATTCTCAATCAAAAACCGAAAACTAGATGATTTTTTGTCTTCTAGTTTTGAGAAAATTGAAAATTACTTAAACTACTACCGTACAAAATTCGAATGTTTGCTCGTTTTTTTAATGATCTAAATGGGTATGCATACTTTGAACATTTCAACTGCAACAAATAAGCTGTGCATACACCCAATCTCGCACTAACCCCAAATCCTATAATGTGCTCAGGCAGGGGGGTTGCAGGGGGGCAGCATGCCCCCCCATACATACCTCACTGTTTATACGCCAGCCGTAATACGTTAGCAAGCAAAAAACAAACATCCAATACAAAAGTAGTTATAGTAATTATCGATTTTTTCAAAAACTAGAAGACATAAAATCAAATAGTTTTCAGTTTTTGATTGAAAACTAATTAGAGCAACGAATTTCAGAAAAAGAAATGATATATAATTTTACAGTTTTGAGAAATTGTGCTTTAAACCTATTTTGTATGCTTTTTTCTTGCAAATTTTGAGCTTAAAATTCATTTTTTTAAAAACCATGCATAGATTTCACTTGATTCAAAAACTGGCAAATAGAACAGAGTATTAGCTTTAAATAAAGGTATAAAAGTTTGTTGTAAGTATTACCGTTATTTTTAAATATTTTTTTTACATTTTTGGTACTGTTTTTATGAAATTGCCCCTCCCGCCCAAACGGGGTGAGATAGACCCCCCTCCCATAGTAAAAAATGCTTGTATTAAACTGTTCTACAAAAAACCGTTATTATTTCTTGGCGCCTGAGTTATCGTACTTGTGCCCCACTATGGAGTTAATCTGATGAATATTGAAGAGGTAAAATTTATTCTCAACGACAGCGAAAATTGGAAGAAACTTGCTTCTTATTGCTATGCAGCGCTCAATTATAGAACAAGAATAATTAATGAAAATATTGAAATAAATGTACATTTTCCTTACTTAAATATTTGTAAAAATACTTTTTATATCTAAATTTTGTATACAAACCAACTGTTAAATTTGTTGTCATTTCTCGGCAGACGGCTAAGCCATGCTTAAATGTACTTTATATTAAACAATTAAAATTGTAAATTTTATAAATGAATTAAAAAAGTACTAAATAATAAAAAATAAATAAAAAAATAAATGTTGATGGAATGAAGAATTTCAAATCCACGAGGTTTATCTTAAATCAAAGCCAATAGGGGGGTTTACATGGACCAACATGCTCGACAGCATGGGAGTTGTCGAGTCATGCTCGATCATTTAAACGCGAAAACAACTGCTGGACCAACATGCTCGACGGATTTCAAAATTTTTTGAAAACTTGCTGGCTCGTCCAACCAGCCAACTTGTGTAAACAGATGCTCGACAACATCGGTATTGGTTTTTGCATTATTTAGCCACGGTGACGGGAAAAAATGGCAACAGTAATAAATAATGAGTTCTGGAGACAGTTTTTCGGATTTTAAGAGACTTTACCAGAGGTTTGGGAAATAAAAAGCGAAGTTTATAAAAAAAAAATTGCAAGCCATACTGCGTGCGTTTGTTCCGAAAAATGAAAAATAATGATGCTCGACAACATTAGTATCCATGTAAACGCAAAGTTGGGTGTACAGTTATTTTTTCCATCGAGCCATGTTGTCGAGCATGTTGATCTATGTAAACCCCCCTAATGAAAATTGTGGATCAATAGATAGCAGTAAAGTTGGAGGGTTTGTGATTGTCATTGTTTCCCCTACACAAAGATCCAATGGCAATTCGTAGTAATCGGATATCTTTTCGCCCTAAAAAATTCCCTTTAATTACTTTTGTTTACATATATCTTCATATTGAATAACTTAAAAAATTCAGTATAAAAATGAGAATTTTCTTGTTCCTAGAAAAGTAACTGTACCTAATTGATTATAAATTTGAACAGAGACATTGTTCTGATGTGTTTTTTTCCTTTATTCTTGTGCATTCGTTTAATGATTAAAGCGGGAGTAATGTGAAACTTATTTCGATAAGAATAAATATATCTTTGCAAAAGGTGTAGAATGTATCTAGATAGATACTTTTCACCCAAACCAAACAAAAAGCAAACACAAGGTAAGGGAAGCGTAGCAACTTAAAGTACCCTGCAGAAAGCCTCTAGATAAGAATTCGTATTGTGTTTCCATAATTCAGTGCTTTTGTTGATGATACTGATGGTATTCCAACGACCGACCTGATATCTACGGCATCAGTATAATGTTGAACAGTCTCTTTGAAGTGAACGAGCGTGTCAGAAGCTGGAAAATCATCTTTTCTAAGTGATGGCAGGTAAAAGCATCCAAGGTACGGGTTCATGCGAGTTTCTGTAGGTTAAGGAGTTAACAGCGATGAAGAGGTTTCTATGCTGATATGAGCTAGTGGTAAAAAAATTATGTTGGTTGAGGCCTTAACGGAATAGGTGTTATTTCGTTTCAAATAGATTATCTTTGCTGTTTCGCTTCTTATTCCTATGTATGTAGGTACGTGTATCGTGTTTCCGAATGCATAATATTCAAATTGGTAGTACCTTGTGGCATGATGGTTAGTGCGTTGGACTGTCATGCCGAAGGTGAAGGTGTGGTTTCGATTCCCCGCCGGGCCACCTAAAAACAGAAATGTTTTATCCGAGATACTGCCTCTTGCGAGGAACTGACTAATCCTCCAAGAGTATACTTGTCATGAATAAGTGCATCTCATCTAGCCGTTCGGACTCGGCAAAAAAAACTGTAGGTCCCCTCCATTCCTGCCAATAACACGCACACAGGAATGCTTGTGAGCTGTAAGTTACTAGGGACTAGGCCCTGGTTCTCCACGAGCTGTTGCGCCACCTAATTTATTTATATTTATAATATTCAAATTAAAAATACGACTTACTTTTATAAAGAGTTTTCCGGGTAACTGACTCAACAACAATTAATTTAAATATTCTAGCACCCATTAGGTATAGCCTACCCAAGAAAATGAAGGATTAAAACGGTAAAAAAACACATAATTTTTTCGTGATTTCACACTTATTTTCTGCTGCGTATTATATAAATTTGTACAGCATTGTTAAGAAAGAGCAAACTATAGTTAATTTTCAACTCTTTCAGACAAACGGTAGATTTAATCGTTGAGGATCATTTTTGAAGCAAACACTAAAATAGCAGTATTTTGTAAATATTCAAATTTTACTTTTTTAAAGTGCTATAAACCAAAAGCAAGGCAGTTGTAGTTGAAGGAATGTTTTTAAAGAATTATGAACATTAACAAGCATTTGTTATGTTTTTACTTGCGATTATAGGTACTATAAGGCAAGTTTTGGATTCGTGCAAACAAAAAATTTTGAGATAACAATCAAACATGATATTACGATGATAGAGAACACCAAAAAAGTGGGTGGCACAATTCTGTCTGTCTGTCTGTCTGTCTGTCTGTCTGTCTGTCTGTTCGTGTACAGCCTAAACGGCTCGATCGATTTTCTTCAAACTTGGTACTTAGTGGTTTTTGGTGATTCTGCCGACACATTTTTTTCATTTTTTTTTAGAACCAAAAATAACGGTACCTGTCATACATTTTTGTTTGGCAAATTTACATAATCGTATTTTTCTCAAAAACGGCTCGACAACTTTTCTTAAAAAAAATTCAATAAATTTATTTTAGTAAAGGCTTTCTTTGGGTGGAGAACCATTTTTCAAAAATGGTTATTAATGGTACCTCCCAAGGAACCATTTTTTAATTTTTGATTTTCTTCAAAATGGTATGACCGATTTCAATTATTTTTTTTATACAGAAGCTTCCAAAAAATGTCAATAGTTTTGTGTACCAAAATTTTTGAAAAAATATTTTTTGGATTTTTAAAAAATATTTCAAAATTTTTTTTGGAAAATCAAATATTTCGAAAACGGCATCATAGATGTTTTTGAAACTCGATATTTAAGACTTTTTTAGTACTCTCTAAAATATTTTTAGAAAAAAATTTACATTTATGAAAAAATAATGGTACCTTCCATACAAAAGTGAAAAAACCGCAAAGGAAAATATTTTTTTGCTTGAAAACGACTCCTACGATTTTGATTAAACTTTTTTCATATCCTAAAATGAGTACGATCTACCATCAAAAACTATAAAATTGTACACATAGCAACTTTTAGTAGTACCTGTCATAGAACGTATTTTTTTATTTTGAGTTTTCTCGTTATCAGCTTAACGAATTTAAATGAATTTTTTTATATACAAATTTCAGATAAGATTAAATAATATTGCATATCAAAATTTTCAAAAATAAAGTTTTTGGATTTTTAAAAAAAGTTTGAAATTTTTTTTTTGAAAATTCGATATCTCAAAAACGGGTTGACAATTTTTTTTCAAATTTTGTTTTTATATACACATAAATATATAGTTTAAATCCGCATACCAAAATTTTTTCTTAAAAATGTTTTAAGAATTTTATATATACAAAATTAATTTAAAAAAAAAACCGCTTCAACGATTTTAAAATTTTTTTTCCCATACAATCATATTCCATCATGAATTAAGATGGCATACTTTTTTTTCACCTCAAACTGTCAAAAGAGTTGTTTTAGCTAACTTAAGTGTCGTATTTCATGCTTCTCTACATTTTTCTCTCATAATTTCCATGTTTGTGTATACAATGTTGTTAAACTCGCAGTGTCTTGAACATAAGAGCAAGTATGTGCGACCCAGTCGTGCATTTTATTTTTTTTTTTGGTGCAAAAGTGGGCCACAGTAAACACTTCACTGATAAGCAGCACAAATTATTTCTTTCGCTGCTCAGAGAAGGCAAGTCATACCAGGAAATGCAGCACATTTTTTGTTGCTCGGCCTAAATAATGCCAATTTCTATATCTAAAATATGCGCAAACCATTGTATATCCGCTCTATAGTATTCTCATGAAACACGATTTTGTAGGTTGACATTTGGTCGATAGGTTCGCCGTGATCGCCTTACCGAGATCCCTTAACAAAAATTAGGATTACATTTGGACACTAGATGGCCACGAGCTTTTTTCTTCATGAGAATACTATAAAGAAAGAAGAGATGGAAAAGAAAAATAACACTCCAACGGGAGAAGGATCGTATGCAATTTTTTAAAGAGAATCCACAAAAATCTGCAATTGAGATTCGTTAAGAACTCATTCTCTCTATGGGTGATAAGATTTGAAGAAGAAGCTTCCTAGAGGCAAATTTGCGAGCAAGCATGCCGAAGAAATAGCCAGTAGAGGTCTGCATTGAATGTCTTGAAACCAGTTCCAAGACATTCATTTTATTTTAAGTACACTGCAATATTGTACATAACATACTGCTTGAAACTCAAATGAATGAATACTTTAATATTTGATTACTGAATGAGTCTTGCACCCATTTCAAAACAAACACTTACTGCAGTGAACTCTCGAAGAATGGGTACTATGAACACTGAGTACATTTGTTCAAGCCAAAGTCAAGCTTCTTAAATGGAAAATTGGAGAGAAATTGCTGTTGAGACTCAATTTCTTCTTCTTTCAAGTAAGCTAGAAACCAAGTAGACATTGAAATCGTTTTATTTAATCCACTCGGTGTACTCAGTGTATTTCCTTCAGCAAACATTGCAAATTATTGTCTCAAATCAAGCACCACAGCGTGCGAGAAAAAGAAAACAGTGCACCTACTTTGAAGTCAGGTGATCGAATAGAATACACTAACTGCTTCTTATAGCGTGGGTACTCATATTCACTGTACACTGTGTTGAAAAATTGCAATGAATGGTGTACACTGAAGTATTGCACCCGTTAAGAGAGAGCAAATGAATACATTCATGCAGACCTCTATAGCCACCTCTCAGCAAAAAAAACATAAAGAGAAAGGGATGCAGCTTCCCAGCGGGAAAAATTAAAAAATTCATTGAGGAAAAACCTGCTTTTTCTTTGAGGAATGGAAGCTGTACCTGCACACTTTTCAGCTTATTCCTTTGATGAATTTAACATGGGCGAGTCATTGGCGGGAAGCGCATGCCAGTTTCTTGATGAAAATTCACTAACGAATTCACTACTTCAATGGAAGTTGTTTATTCACCGACCCAGCTGATGAAAAACATGGTGATTGCATAATCTGTGAATTCACTACATACGGGTATTTAGCTTATTCATCAGTTCAATAATTTCGATGAAAAATCTAATGAAAATTCAGTTATGAAATCACCAGGTTAGTGTCCCAGGTTAGTCCCATTTGCATTGTTTACTAAATCCCATCGGTAATGCACCCTTTATTTTAAAATGAAAACGAACCAAAAAGCTGTTTCCATTTCAAATCAAAAGTTTTTGGCGTTTCGGCAAACGCAATTTCTATTGACTTCAGTTCGTCTTACATGGACTTTTTTACAGAAAGTCACTGTGAACTGTATCCAACAAAATAAGAATTTATAGTTGCCAAAAAATTATAAGCAACTTTGTGCATTACTATTCATCGTTTGGAATCATCGATTACAATTCACCATCAGTTTCACTCACATTTTTTTTTTTGTTCTCGCCATGAACACTTTACAAAGCAGATGAGTGGATTCAAACAATGAACTGAGGATCTTGTACCTTACTTTTCCACAAATTTTTCATCACATACTTTTCCCTTTTAAATTCACCGAAATAAAGGGTCGTTTCATAAACACAAAGCTGAAAGTGGAATCAAAGCTACGAACTGAGGAACCTTTGCATTACTCTTCACCTACTAAATCATTGCATGTCGTTTCACTTATGATTTGGCAAGTGAATTCATTGATCATTTCAGCAATAAATTTCATTGAGGACGATATTTCCCGCTGGGATTGCAACTTGCAAGAAACTATGTGGGATTTTCTGTGTGCGTAATATTTTTTACGGGCAGATAAGTCCAAGGTTGTTTTTTATGTTTATGTATTTGATATTGCCAGTGTGTGCGACGTCTCCCCACCCAGCGGGAAATATCGTCCTCGATGAAATTTATTGCTGAAATAATCAATGAATTCACTTGCCAAATCATAAGAGAAACGACATGCAATGATTTAGTAGGTGAAGAGTAATGCAAAGTTTCCTCAGTTCGTAGCTTTGATTCCACTTTCTGCTTTGTGTTTATGAAACGACCCTTTATTTCGGTGAATTTAAAAGGGAAAAGTATGTGATGAAAAAGTTGTGGAAAAGTAATGTACAAGATCATCAGTTCATTGTTTGAATCCACTCATCTGCTTTGTAAAGTGTTCATGGCGAGAACAAAAAAAAAAAAAACAAATGTGAGTGAAACTCATGGTGAATTGTAATCGATGATTCCAACGATGAATAGTAATGCACAAAGTAGTTCATAATTTTTTGGCAACTATAAATTCTCATTTTGTTGGATACAGTTCACAGTGACTTTCTTTAAAAAGTCCATGTAACACGAACTGAAGTCAATAGAAATTGCGTTTGCCGTAACGCCACATATTTTTGATTTGAAATGGAAACAACATTTTGGTTTGTTTTCAATTTAAAATAAAGGGTGCATTACCGATGGGATTTAGTAAACAATATAAATGGGAGGATTTTATTGATGAAAAAAAAACTACCACTAACCTGGTGATTTCATAACTGGATTTTCATTCGATTTTTCATCGAAATTATTGAACTGATGAATAAGCTAAATACCCGTATGTAGTGAATTCACAGATTAAGCAATCACCATGTTTTTCATCACCTGGGTTGGTGAATAAACAACTTCCATTGAAGTAGTGAATTCGTTAGTGAATTTTCATCGGAAAAGTGGCATGTGCTTCCCGCCAATGACACGCCCATGTTAAATTCATCAAAGGAATAAGCTGAAAAGTGGCAGGTACAGCTTCCATTCCTCAAGGAAAAAGCAGGTTTTTCCTCAATGAATTTTTCCCGCTGGGCAATACTGAACCTTAACCCCAGTATTCCACAAGAACGGTTAAACATACATAATTTTTTCACTTCAGACATAAGAAATGTGTTTTAAAAAAATCTATCGAGTCTTATTTAAGTTGCCATATGTGTACAGTCACTCACAAAATAATTCGAAATGAAAATTTTTTTTAAGCATTAGTTTTTTTTCTGTTATTGTTTTATTTGTCTGTTATTGTTGTTTTTCTGTTATCACATTTCTCTTTGTTTCATCTTGTTATGCACATTTCAATATGGGAAACGAAAGGAATTAAGGGCCTTATATTCTACCTACCGTTACTTTTTTATAATCTTAACAGCAAGAGCATTCATTGTTTAGATTTGCAGCCTTATTTATTAGATTTCTTAGACGGTTGACTTGTTAGACAGTTTTTAAAAGTTCTTAATAGTTGAAAATATGCTTTATTTCGCTAAGTAAAATTTCACGTAAGACAAATCTTAGACAACCAAAGCCCTTATTGCCCAAGTTAGATAAGTTTATAGGACAACATTAAACAAATTATTTACCATTTTGGAGTTGGAAGGGTGTCTAAAATTAGACAAAGTTTATAAATACGACTGTTGGTATCTAGATTAGTTCCGATTTCTGAATACTTTTGGGATGTACATATGTATGTGTAGTGTAGCATCAGGGCTCGTTACGAATTAAATATTGTTAATATATTTATTGAAACACATAAAATAAATAAATAAATAAGTTTGGTGGCGCAACAGCTCGTGGTAAACCAGGGGCTAGTGACTTACAACTCTCAACCATTCCCTTTTGCGTGTTGTTGGCAGGAATGGAGGGGACCTAATATTTTTTGATGAGTCCGAACGGCTAGATGAGAACCCAGACACAGATCCATGAATTCAGTTTGGGGGGTCATGAAATTGTAACATCAATTGGAACTACGTAGAAAAAGTCCAGCTTCATTCCAGTCGAAGGCATAATCAGAGAGAAGCTTAAGACTTAATCGGATTCCCGCTTAGAGTAAGAGCTGTCTAAATTCCATGCTACCTATGAAAGCCGTATCCATCAGCAAGATTTAGCTCCATTTCATACTTTTCGGACAGTGATGATGAGAATTAGATAAACATTTAAGATTGGAAGCAAAGTTGACGAGAAAACCGTACTTTTGAAAATGTTTGAGCAATCTACAAAAAATAGTTGACAGTAATAGATTATACATTACGTAGATACATTATATGAACAACTGTTTAAGAAATTCAAAAAGGGGTAATTCAAGAGTAGCAAGTGTCAATTTGAAACAAAACAGATAGAAAAAATTGCAAAAATGTGGTAAATTCCATGCCAAAAAGAAAACAACTGTCATCAAAGCAAAGAAGAGGGTATTTTCTTACCAGTAATATTATAAAAACAAACTTGCTGGTAATCCAAAAACAAAATATTTCAATTTAACGATTTTTACACAAGAAAATCCTCTATACCTATTTATATTTATTTAATTAATAAGTGCTCAATTGGCTAGTTGCAAAAAGATGTGTGTTAGCACTGCCATTTTCGATTTTCAAAAAAAAGCTGTCCGAATTTTTAAATTTTACGAATGAGACTTTTTTGGAATGTTTGTTGTTCTTGGGCCGTACAAGTTTCAAATATGATATTTATTGTGCTATTTGTGCACAGTTTGTGCTGCCATATGACGTTATCTCATCGGCTGTACACAAAATAGAACCATAAAGGTTTTTGGAAACATCTTAAGCTTAAAAAAATAATAAATTAGTTTTTGGTCCAAAAGTTGCAATCATTAATTTTTTTTTTTTTTCGAAATCGCTAAAGCCTAAACTAGTTTACCGATTTTCTCCAAGGAGAATGGGCGTTTCGTCCCGTATGCTGTGACACTTTCTGACCTTTATCGTTGGAAATGTCTCAGCGAGTGCTATAATTTTGTGTGTGGGCATAAGTAAGGCTGGATTAGCCATAGGGGCAATCGGGGCCATGGCCCAGGGCGGCAAATTTTTGGGGGAGTGGCAAATTTTGAAGATTGTAAGAAGAAAATAAAGAGGAAATAAAAATGTTCTCATCAATATCTGGTTTCCTTTGCATCTTTTCCATACACAACAAAAAACACACAAATCAAAGACTTTTTTAAGATCACTACTTCATGGCACGACGGAAAAACTCCATTTATTTTTTTTTTCTACAGATACACACAAAACACAACACTGCGTAAATGGAAACAAACAGTGGTATTTATTCCATTTAATGATTAAGGTAATGCATGGTATAATATTTGAGTCCGTGAGTACAAAAATTGTGTAACCCATTTTTTGGAAAAATTGATACTTTTGTCTCGTATTTTTAAACTTATGCATAAAAAGTCATATAAGCCACAATTAAATAGGCAGTATTTAAGATCGATTAGAGATAAAAATATGCTAAAAAAATTTGACATCTTATAAATCGAAGCCAAGCTTGTTGAAGATATGAGTTTCAAAAACATAATATCTGATTTTGCTGCACTAAAATCCCGACGTAATGGCTTGAACACACGTGCAGCCTTTTTCATGCAGCGAAATAAAATAACACAGGTTCTAATGGGAGCAGAAAAACTCAAGAGCTGCATGCAGCTCAGAGCTGCACGATGTCTCTATTTCTAAATTTGCTGCGCTGTTCCGCAGCAATAAGTTCCGTTGTGCATAAATAGCATTCAAATTTATCGATTGGAAAGCTTATAACTTCGGTTTTGATTGTCTGATCTTCAAAGTTAAGGCTTTCATAGAAAGGATAAATATCAGGCTACATTTTTGTCTATTTTTGTTTAGAATATTTAATTTATTTCATCATAGAAAGCAGATTGGGTCCTTCATCGGTTTGATTTTTATTGAAAAATTACACAATTTTGAAAAATTATGTTTAAAAATGTTGTGCATCAATTCTCCCCTACAAATATGTAAATAGTTTTTTATAGTTAAATGCAACGTGAGAGGCGGCAGGGCCACTTACCTAAATTTTCCACCTTAAAATTGATTTTAATCCAACAAAAATAACAAAATCTTTAAGAAACTTCGATCTCCGTAGCTTAAAAAAATTATAACTTTGCTTCTAAAGCCTAGTACGCAGATCGAGATAAAATTTATCTCCCATATAAAATTTTTCCCAGGACAAATTTTATCTCGGATTTTTTTCCAAGCGGTACGCAGCTCCAACGCAAAATTTGACAGTTGTAACCCCTGTACGTGAAAAGGCAAAAGAAAGTCTCCACTAAATTTTGCGCGGAAAAAGAATGTTCGAAGAATTATTTTTCCGGACAAATTGTGACGCTTTATACATATTTCGCTTATTATAAACTAAAATCATCTCCCTGTTTCATAATTTCCAATATTAAGACGTTGTGAGGACGCACGATGGAATTAAAATATAAAATGCGTACAGAAAATGATGACATGGAATGCGAATAAAATAAAAGAACAGCTGTTTATAATCAGCCAGTGACGTAGCTAATGGGAAAGGGTACAAAAGGGCCACATTCAGATGCGGAAAATATTTGTTTCAATAAAAAAATTAAATTGATTCCCAAACTGAGTTAAATCGAGTTGGTTTGAATCAGACAGTCAAACAGAGTTGGCTAATTTAAATACATTTTGGGAGCAGTACCAAAATTGTGAACATATCTCATTTTGGCAGGATTTTCTTAAGCCATCGACAACACATCCATCCTTCAATGGAATTTGACAGTTGATGGCTTGAAAGATGAAGAACATACTATATTTTGAAGGAAAAAATGCATTTGATCCAAATGTCAAACAAGTGCCCTAAATCACTTTTTCCCGGAGAAGTAAAAAACCTTCAAAAATTTCGGAATCTTTAGTGGTTTTTTAATCCATTGACATCGTAGTGATCCTTCAATATAATTTGCAGTTGATGGCTTGACAGACAAACTACATTTTGACGGAAAAGTGTATTTTGGTCCACATAATGCCAAATTGCCCTAGAATCGCCTTTTTACAGAGAAGTAAAAAACTGAAAATTTCAGACCTTTTAGAGGTATTTTCTTCCATCCACATTATACTGTTCCCCATCAAGTGCATGTGATCAATTTTTCTTGCTCTGCAAATGCTTTGAAGGAATCTGATTTCTGGTAAAAGTTTCAAATTTATGTGAAGTGACGGATATTTTATAATTTTCTAACTACGCTACTGTTCTCATTTGACTTTTGTTTTATCTCTACACCTTCAGAATTTGCCTCGAGAAAAAAAATGTAGAGATAAAATTTGTCTTTGCTCGATCTGCATACTAGGCTTAATGCTCGGATCTACAAGATTAACATATTAAAATAAAATTAGAGAAAATTGGCCCAAGGCAGCAAAATAGCTTAATCCGTCCCTGGGCATAAGCCTGTCTCGTGCAGGGAAAATGTTAAAGCCCAATAACTATTTCAGTGCGATAAAACAGTTATTGGCCTATACAAATTTCCCTGTACGAGATACAGACTTATGCCTATACAACAAACAATAGGACTCATACAGACCTTTCCAATGATATACATAGGTCGTAACGTGTTACAATGATGGGTCGCATTTCATACAACTATGCCCATTTTCATTTTAAATATTTATGAATAAGTTCTTTGAAAGATTATGTTTTAAAAATGAAGAAATCCGGTTCGACTGTTTAGGCTCTAGCTCAATGTAAAGTGGACGTAAAGACGTAAATTATAAAATGGAGTTATCATGTTTCTACTAAATACAGTTCTATCGGTGGTATTGGTAAAAAAAAAACAATATTAAATGGTTGGGGACATATCTGTGAAATCAAGATATAATAAAAATAGGCGCGGCAGTGGGCAGTAGCGGATCCAGGATTTGGCTGTGGGGGGGGGGCTTGGAGTTCCCTTAGACACATCTTTTGAAAAATTCCTTAATCATATACGAATGCCCTACCAACCCAAATTTCTTTCCTCAGAAAGTAGGCTAGTCGGCAGCTGAATCAAAAAAGATATTGTATAATGCAAACATATATGTAGGTACTTTATAGGAAAATTCTGCAAAATTTTATGATTGGAAATGGAACATCTGGCAATTAGTACTAAAATAATATAATCATTATAATTAAAATTATAATCTAAGCTCTTCAGCTGCTATTTTGAAAAGACGCTTTAACCCGTTTCGCCACAAAGACACATCGTATTAAAAAGTTGTAAGGAACTTTAAATAAGTAGGTAGGTACTTTTCTTTAGGCGCCAGTTATAGCGATCAGAAAAAACCATCCGAAAAAAAAATTATTGAAGTTTTTATTACCTTTCACTACGATTTGATAGCCAAATGATATATCAATCGACGCGTAATTCAGCGTAAAATTTTTTTCGCGAACAAAAATTGCCAAAACAATAGTTTTTTATGTTTTAAATTGATTTATTTGTTTTTTCGGATGAAATTTAATTTTTTGTATCAGCTGATTACTTTGTGACAGAAAAAGGAACAAATCATTCCACTGATTTGTGTTCCAATTTTTTTCTGTTCCACTGAAAGAACTCCATCCGAAAAAGTTTTTCTGATATTTCAATCAGAAAAAATCTTGGCGGCTGTTTGTTTGTTTTGCGAAGAATCTAGTTTTTCTGACACATTTTTTCTGATTGCTATAAGCAACCAACAGAAAAAAAAATCAATTTCATACTGTTTCAAGTTTTTCGGATGGGTTTTTTTGACCGCTATAACTTGCGCCTCAATCTGAATATTTTTTGTAGGATTTATAAAAACCTCTGAACCTTCGGTTCAACTTTAGGCAGCCTTCTACCTGCCAAAAGTTATTGATAAACTTTGTAGGTTACTGTTGCCCTAAAATTTCTTAACTTGGATTGGTTGTCCAAGATTTGATTAACTAGACATTTTATTTACATATTGAAATAAAGCATTTTCCAACTAAAGGGAAGTTTTGAGAAACTTTCTAACAAGTAAACGTCTAAAAAATCTACTAACTAAGACTAAAAGAGTCAGAGTGCAAACTTTTTTTTTGTTTTTGACACTAACATAAGATACGTACGAGCGTTAAATGTAAAAAATTGAAACAAAAGACCGTATGCAAGGGGGGCAGCTAGATGTGCATGCCTAATCAGAATATATTTCATATATTATTCAATTTTGCTTCTTTTGATGAAAACATTTATCTAATTCTTAAAATTTAATTCCTATAGAAGAAAATGCTATAAATGGCAAAAAAGAAAGGTAGTTAAGCTCCCTACAAAAAAGTTGCAAATTTTGTACAAGTAGCTGTTCCGAGAAATTAGCTAAATCATGTTTTCAATTCACTTTTTGTAAATTTGTGGAAAAAAATGAATTTGGATGTTCTGTACCTATTCCACCTCAAATGACTTTAGTCCATGTGGATTGGTATTTCGAACATAAAAATTCGTGTTCAACATTCCGATCATTAACAATTTTAATGCGAATTCCATTCATATTTTTTGTCAATACAAATCTTACAGTTTGACGAAGATTTGAAAAAATCTGGGTTCAAATTTTGAAATTTGTTCTGCCCTTAAATTTCTTATTATTTATAGTATACTAGATAACCCGGTGAACCTCGTTTCACCATAAATTAATTTAAAAAATGTGAGTGTAACTCTGCCCAGCAAACGTTGTATTGCCTTAGAAAATGTAGTTGTTGGCGACCTCCAAATATAATTTTGAACAACTTCACCCCCGATGGCCGCACTACCAAACATTTTTTTTTCTTGTTCATATAATAGGTATAGTAGATTGTTGTCACCTCACTTTGTAATAGAATATTTTTTTAAATAGGCTTATATAGAACTTCTGAGTCTTAGGAATACTTGGTAGCGTGGTACAGTGAAAGCTACAATAAGTGAACACTCATCGTCTCCTCTTTTTTGTCTGATTATCAGAGCTGTCCGGTTAAGAGAAAGATTGCCCAATGGCAACCTGGTCTTTTTGGCATCGCAAAATGAAATGACTTCGAAAATAAGAGCTGTAAAACATTAACAATGAAGAATCATACACTCTCAACTAAAGTTAACTTAGTTACCCGGGAAATATCGTACTAAGCTCTCAAAGCAACAGTAATCTGTTTGGTTATTAGAAATTTGCTTTTGTATTGAAAACAAAAATTCTTAACTGTTTAGAAAACAGATCCTTTGCTTCTTTCATTGTGTCCGTTTGTTGTGACGTTTTCTATTGGAAATGAGCAAAAATAATTGCCCGAGTGCGTTTAAAGGAGTGTCCGTATATAGGAACGCAATTTGTATATGAGAAATTCGAGAAAAAAGTTGGTTCGCAAAAATATGTCCGTTTAAGGGAATTTTCCGCCTATCGTAGCTATCCGCAAATAGAGCTTTCACTATGCCTTGTTGAAATTTGGTAAAGTGATAATATTTTTTTTTGTTTAACATCATTTAAAAAAGCTAGATCTTTAAAAATACTCTTTTCTTAAAGCCATTTTGTAATTTCAAGCCTTCAAACACAAATATCAATTTTTAGAATCGGACCGGAAGTCTCTGAGGTTAAAAAAAATCAAACAAAGTAGATATCCGACCCCGTTGCTGGTTCACAAAACCAATTTCTTACCAATTACGAAGGTCACTTGAAATTGTTGAAAAGGATAAGGCTGTTGATGGAAATAAGAAGACATGGCCGTTTTGATTGAAGTCAGAATGACGGATCGTCTTCCTCTTCTAGTCAAGGTCTTCCACATTTCCCGTCAAAAAGGCTATTCATTTTTCATTGTGTGCAATATTTTGAAGTTCAATGGTTTATCATTTTTTAATTTTTGCTAATTTTGCATAATGCGCTGAAATTTCAAAATGCAGTTTTTGTCCCCACGAACTATCTTAGACTATAAAAAATATTCTGTATTAACAATTTATTTACATTGGTTATACCAAACCGATCCTAATCCTCAGTAATTTTATATGGTAAGTGAATGAAATAGACCGCACTTAAAAATCTCGTATTAATATTCTGGCCCTTGCGGTCAAGATTTGCCTTATCTTCAAGCTATTGCATCCTTTCGCTTGTCAGTGTGCATCTCACTTACTTTTGTTGGTATATAGGTACATACGTACTCATCCCGCTATTTTTCTAGTTTATTCTTCTTATTTTTACTTTTCAAAAGGAAAAAAAAACGAAACAAATTATGCATATACCTTCATCCCTTGATTCTGACCTTTAAGACTAATTCCATCACCAATCCGCGGTCGTGAAGAACCAGGGGCCAGATCACGTAACACGATTCGATTGAACGATCATCGTTTCGACTATTACTCTCTCTATTTTTCCCTGAAGATGTGATAGAGGCAGCTACAGTCAAAACGACGATCGTTCAATCGAATCGTCTTACGCGATCTGGACCCAGGTAAGTCGAGATACCTGAAGTGAAATATTGTTTTATTTATTATTCGGAAAAAATACTTAATAATATTTTACGAAATTTTACCCTTATGTAATATTTTCCTAATGCATCTGAAAATATATTATGAACACTTTTTTCCACATTAGTATGGTTTTGTGTATGATATTCAACATAAACCCCGACTTTATAAACTTTTTAAGAGTTTGAGTAACCTGGTTCCTTACGGCCGCCACGGATATTTACCTCTAAATACAAAAAATCTTCAACTATGTTATGCACTATACCATTTCTGAATTCTTTTAGAAATTTTGCAAAATGTACTAAAATTACAATACTCAAAATTCAAATTTCGCATTTTACCAAACCGATCCCAAGGCATTTTCTTATGGGTTAAGTATAATATTGGCCGCACTTTAAATTCTCGTTTTGAAAATCCGGTCCTCTATTAATGGAATTCCGGATAATGGAGACTCGACTGTAAAATTAGTTTTTTATGTACATACATATTATTTTGTCAGACAAAAATTTCATAATAATTGATTGATTGATATTTTCAAACGCAAATTGATTTATTTATTTTTTGTATGTAAAACAGGCACTCAAATAGCATTTTTGCACGTTGCTGGCAAACCGCATGACCGGCTTAGACCAAACTTCATTTAAACACCCACCGGTTCATACCAAACATTTCCTGAAAAGAATCATCCATAATGGTTCAGCTGTTTCTGAGCTTTTGCAGGACTAACGCACAACGATTGATTTTTATATATAAGAATATTACGCTCTTAAAGAAAAAAAAATTAAGCGTTACAGCTGATTTTTCATTTTGAAAACGAGTTAGAAGTGAATTGAAATTCCTTCTCATTTCATTTAATGAATATTGCTCGCGGAAAGAGCTCCCCAATCTTTTGGTAGAGCATAAAGGAAATCAAAAGAGAAACTAAGATCAAAAATTGCCTTGTCTTAAAGCAGTCTTTGAAATCTTCAAAATATCCTTCGGCACACGAAAATAGTCTGAAATGAAAACATAAGTTTCAATTTCTAAAACAATATTTGGATGTTATCATGCAAACTATCCATATCAAAGTAATCCAGCCCGATTACCTATAGAATCTGTCCAACTGCGGAGCGAATCAGACTGAATTTTGATATTTCTACTATGATCCAAATGTCAAATTTGGGCCTGACTCATTTGTCGGATTCTGTAATCAGGGTAATTTTTTACACCGGAAACTGAGATTTTAAACTTAAGCCCCAAAAGTTATCTGGGCTTAGCTAAGTCCGAATAATATCAAGAGAAATTTAAGAAAAAGCTAACATTCATTCGCTTTGTCAAACTTAATTTGATTTTTAAGAAAAATATCGATACCTAAGGAAATCTAGGTAAAAATAATAACGTGAAAGTCAACCTCACTAGTTTCAATATAAGGGCTTGGAAAAAAAAACACAGCATTTAGGAATGCATACCTACTAGCCCCAAACTTATTATTTGTTTAGTCCGATTCCTTAGGGGCTTAAAAAAACAAAGCTTACACACAAATTTTTAAGCCCCAACCTCCATTGTTTCCCTGGACTTCGGAAAACAACAGGTTCCATGGAAATTTGTTAGCTTTTGCCTCTTACTTTCGTCGGATTTCTTTAAAGCCTGGAAAAACACAGCTACTATGCAAATTTGTTACCCCTAACAGTGTTATAGTTTTCATCTGATTCCCTTGCACGCTTAGGAAAACGCTTCGTAAGGGCTTAGCCCCAAGCCTAAACTTTGTGTCTTATACCTTTAAAGTTTGAAATACGTATACGCCTACGTAGGTATATTTTATTTCGTATATAATCGTCTTTTTTCATCCAATTCTCTTGGGGCTTCGAAAAAAAAACACAGCTTACATATTATATGGTTCAGCCCAACAACTCATTCAATTTTCCTAGGGCTTGCAAAAACACAGCACAAATGTTTTGTTTGTCTAATTCTCTTCTGAATTAGCCGTGGGGGGGGCTTCAGCCCCTATAGCCCCCCCTCTGGATCCGCCACTGGCAGTGGGTGGATTTCACTTTAGTCTCAGGTCTGAAATTATCATCCAAATGGTTGGTTTCAAAGAAACAAACAACCAAGCATACAAAAATGGTCATGGCAGTCAGCGGTTCGCTTTAAAATCATAGCCTAAACCTTGTAAAACCTTTAAAAGAGAAAAACTGTGAAAATTTCATCCACATTTTTAGAGCCGTTTCCGAGAAACCAATTACAATAATTTAAAATAATACTCAAACATAATTTTTTCTGATGCTACCAAACGATACTACTGAAGTTCTCTGTAAATTTCGGTCCAAAAAGTAAGGCATCGGTCGGTATCGTTTCCGGTGCTTTAGATCTGGGATCGTCTCGGTATCGTTTCGGTTTCCTATACTGATACCAAATGACAGCGATACTTTTCTGGTATCGTGACCACCCCTCTACAAATGGTTCAAAACGTGGCTGAGAGCCACAAAAATTAAAAGTAGGCTTCATGGATTATTTTTTTTTTTTTTTTTTGAAGATTCACAAAGAAAGTGATGTAATCCCTGAAGACGTGGGTATAATCAATTTCCAGATAAAAAAAATAATTTTTCAACAAATTTGATACGTTTAGAAAGCAAAATCGATGATTATTTTGATGTACATACATATGTGGCACCTACCTATAAACATTTTAAGACTGAAATATTTTCTTATTTCAATTCTTTTAAAAGAAAAAAATCAAAAACTCTGAATTCATTAGTCCATCGCGGTGTTACATGCCACGAATAAAAATCATGTCAATGGCAGTGCCATATTCAAATGTTTACCCTCAACGCGCATTAAGAAATACATTTTTTCTTATCCGATGGAAATCTTCAAAAGACATTCGGTAAGAATCGGACCGAGCAAATTGGGCCTCTTGCCACACTAAACCCACCAGTGAATTAGGTTTTATTATTATTAAAGGTCAACAAAATGATTTTTCTTTCTTAATTTATAAATAAATTTGGAGAAAGTTTCAAGTTATAACTATAACACTTTCCCATAGCTTTAAGACCATCAGCTCATCAGGCTTGGTTTTTCTTAATCTCCGAACTTTGCCTCGTACATTTAAGACGGTCTCCAGTTCGGAGTTGGTGTGACTTTTCAGTCGCTGATTGTGTGATACAGCGAGTTTTTTAACCACTTCTATAACCATTTCAATTTGAAAGTCACGATGTAGATCGCTATTTCTAATATATGTACCAAGGGGCATTTATTTTTCCACGAAGGACCTTGCTTTGGAATTCGATTCGTGGATGGGTTCAGCATTTGTTTTCTTAGTTGGATACCATATGTCAAAACTAGTTTCAATACTTGCTTATATATAACATTAGTTTGTTCTGGATAGATGGGTTAAAGTTCTTTCCTAGTAACCAGTAAATTTTTCTGTACTTCAAGTTTAGTTCTTCTCTTTTCTGTTTGATGTGCTCTTTCCATTTAAGCTTTGCATCCGAAGTCATCCCAATGTATTTGGCAGTATTGGAGTAAGGTACTGCTGTACTGTTTATAAGAATTGGAACATTAGCTGTGTTTTTTTGCATGTTCAAATAAAATTGTGTGAAAAAAACGACAACAAAGCAAAACTATTTACATGTTAAATACAACAACAACTATGTCCATATCGAGTTAGCTAAGTCCAGATACTTAACTTGAGTTAACTTTTGTCCCGATAAAAACGGTATTGCCAGACTACCATTGTCATTGTGTTATCGATAATTTGTATAGAAATGTCAAATATTTGTTGGTAAGATAGTTCAGAACAAAATGGCAGACCAAGGCAAATGTTGAAATGTCCCGTTGTCGTTTTTTTCACCAAACTCCATATGGACATACAAAAAAACGCAGCTATTGTTTATGTTTTTGTTTGTAAAGTTAATATGTGGCGATTTTGTTTCGATTAATTGTATACGCCATTTTTGCGTCCAATCACTAATTTTATCGAACGCATTTTGCAGTTTTTGTGTAGCCTTCGTAACGGATTTATCTGGCACCAATATTGCAGTATAACTAGCAATGGTGTCCATGATAGCGTTGATGTCCACTGGAATATCCCTTGCGTGTAACAATTACAGGGTTGGACACTTCCTTGTGGTACACCGGCTTCAATTTTCTTTAGTACCGAGTAATTTTGGTCGCACCGTACTCATAAGAGTCGGTTGGTAACGTAGGATTTCAGTATTTCGTAGTACTGTCTGGGAAGGTCCCATCCCTTTGCAGTTTGTACTCAAGTCCCAAGTAGCATGCCTCGTCAAGGGCTTGAGCAACATATACATATCTATAATTTCAAATAAATAATAAAACCTAGTTGCTTATGCTGGATGTACACGAATGACAATGTTTTTTGTACAAAGCATAAATAATGATATATTTCCAATGTAGCATTATACTTTGGAATTTCATTTCTTTAAGTTCTTTATTTAACTCATTAAAGGATCATGACTTTTTAGCGGAACATAACTTGATGTGTTCAGTTGACATTTATTTAAGTCATCCATCAGTACTCTTACCCCGGGAATTATTCCAATAAGAATCATCAGGTAACTCAGTGTCTCAAAATATATGTCCAAATCCAGAATCCTTTAGAGCCTCTATATAAGTTCGGCTACCACATACACCTACGTAGACATAAACTCTGAAACAAAATCCAAAATGGCAGCATAATCCTCCAAAATATACAATCACAGTCAAAGCATTGTAAAAAAAACACAGACAATATGTTAACATGAACATAATAAATGCTATTAAAAAAAATGTTAACTGACGCACAGATGCTCCATGGTGCCAATGACTGAAATTGATTTGCATTTCTTTGCACTTCTCCTTCCGGAAAATGGAAATTCGATCAAGGATTCTGCTAAAATGATGGCAAAGACGACCGACCCTCACGACGCTAACGCGTCGCTAGCGGGTTAAGTGATTTTAATCTTTAAAAATTGGCGGTGCGAATACACAACATGCAGACAATCGAGACGATAAAATTTTATGTGAATTGTTTTGTATGGTGATTTTTCGTTAAAGGAAAAAGATATATAACGCACACATATGGACCTACGTACATTCGAAAGGAATCTCTGATGAGATTTTATTTTACATAAGGGAAAAAGGACAAAGAGATTTTATCAGCACTCATTCATTGACCCGATTAAGTAGGTTCTTACAGAATTGTGATACAATCGTCCATTACCCAGCATAAGGAGATGATTGTGGGTGAATCAGCTAAGTGGCATATGGCTTTGCCTTGATAAAAAAAGTGTGAAATTTTGATGTAAGGAGTTTTCTTGAAGTGGAAAATATTAAAAATCAGTCACTTCAAAGTAATAACGTGCGTTAAGGTATGGAAAAGAGTACATTTTTATTTCTGTGTATAAAAACTGTCTTTTCAAACTAGCATTCATTACTAAATCCTCGTCGTTCAATATGGAATCTCCATGCACACAAGTCAATTTTTCTCAAAATTGAGATACCAGTCAAAACGCAATATACCTATTTCACCAAATATTGAAATCTATGTTCTTTCAAAGATTCATGTTACTCCATATTTTCTATATATTATGAAATTCCTCAATTCAATTCAATCACTTTTAAATTCATGCCGACTTCAAAATCCATCAGAAGTGGAAAAATCAGAAATGGAAAAAATAGAAATGGACGTAGTGAAGTGAGTTTCCATTGAACTCATCGTTCGATTTTTTATGTCATCAGAGATAAACTATGTAGAATTTATAGGGTGGGTCACTCTTGTAGGGAATTTTTTTTTTGTATTCTAATAGTGAAAAAACATTGCCAAATGAGTAGTTATTTACTATTTAAGAGAAAAAATACATCGCTAAAGCCTTATACGCAGATCGAGCAAAGACAAATTTTATCTCTACATTTTGTTTCTCGAGACAAATTCTGAAGGTGTAGAGATAAAAACACTTTAGAAAGTCATAAAATATCCTTCACTGGACATAAATTAGAAACTTTTACCAGAAATCAGATTCCTTCAAAGCATTTGCAGAGCAAGAAAAATTGATCGCATGCGCTTGATGGGGAACAATATAATGTGGATGGATGAAAATACCTTTAAAAGGTCTGAAATTATCAGTTTTTTTTTGCTTCTCTGGAAAAAGGCGATTCTAGGGCAATTTGGTAACATTTGGATCAAAATACACTTTTTCCGTCAAAATATATCTAGTTTGTCTGTCAAGCTATCAACTGTCAAATTATATAAGGATTGCTGCGATGTAAATGGATTAAAAAACTTCTAAAAATTCAGAAATTTTTGAAGGTTTTTTACTTTTCCGGAAAAAAGTGATTTAGGGGACTTGTTTGACATTTGGATCAAATAAATTTTTCATTCAAAATATAGTTTATTCTTCATCTTACAAGTTATCAACTGTGAGATTCCATTGAGGATAGATGTGCTGTCGATGGCTTAAAAAAAAAAAACCTGCTAAAATCATAGATGTTCACAATTTTATTACTGCTCCCAAAATCCAATTAAATTTGCCAACTCTGTTTGCTGATTAGGACCATCTCGATTTAACTCGGTTTGGGAATCAATTTAATTTTTGAATTGAAAAAAATACTTCCCGTATCTGAATATGGGAATATGGCTCTTTTGTACCCTTTCCCATTGGCTACGCCACTGACTAATTAAAAACAGCTGTTCTAGTTATTCTATTCTCATTCCATGTCATCATTTTCTGTACGCATTTTATATTTTAATTCCGTCGTGCGTCCTCACAACGTCTTAATAATAGAAAGAATGAAACAGGGAGATAATTTTAGTTTATAAAAAGCGAAATATCAATAAAACGTCACAATTTGCCCGGAAAAATAATGCTTCGAGCATTCTTTTTCCGCGCAAAATTAAGTGGAGACTTTCTTTTACCTTTTCACGTACAGCGGTTACAACTGTCAAATTTTGCGTTGAAGCTGCGTACCGCTTGGAAAAAAATCCGAGATAAAATTTGTCCATATGGATGGAGTGGCAGCTCGGCTTATTGGGCTGCTTTAAATTCAAAGTTTTTTTAATCAAAAGCTTTCACTTTTGCGCTTTTCCAAATACCTATGATCTTTTTGATTTTATTATTTTGCCTTTGCTCTGGGTAAAGCTTGAGCCGGCACACAGTGTGGTATTCATTAGTAAAACTTGGCCAAAAGTATTTTTAGCATTTTTTTTGTTTTTGGAGTCAGTATTAGAGTTTCAAATAACTTGTTCAATTTTTATTAAAAAATAATAATAATTTCATAAACCTCAAAATTATCTTATTAAGATAAGAAACAGAATAAAATAATAGTCTATGATCCCGATAGAGGGCGACTTACCCTCAGCGTTTTTCTCAATAAGTGATATACAGTTTGCTTAGTAGTGTCTAGGCAAACTATTTGCGGTTGATTGGTAAAATTTGGTCAAAGTATAGGGTTGCCAGGTCAATTTTTCAGTATTTAACACAGTAATTAAAAATCAAGCTCTAGAGTACACATCTGCATTTTTCTGCAGCTAGTTTGAAATAAATTTGATTTTTAAGTATTGGACCTTTATGTTAAAACACAAAAAATTACTGAGAAATACTGAGAAATATTTTAAAACCCTTTTTATTTATAATTATAATGTCAAAAAAAAAATTGATTTAAATGTATGTCTATTTTGAGTTTATATCAAACGTAAACTTTGAAAATTTTAATGACGAAAAACGTTAAAAAACATGATTCTTGTGAGACCATATTGAAAAACTTTCAAAATTATTTAATTAAAAACAATTACAGCACTTGAAGTATGACTATTAATAAAAGCAGATTTTTGGTGAAACGATAATAAACGATTTAAAAACAAAAAAAAATTGGCACCAAACTTTAGTTCAATGTATCTGCTGCTAGGAAACATACCTTTTTAAGAGGTGTTGTCACTTTGAGAAAATAGATTAATGGCCAGCTTTTGCTATTAAATACCACATTGAGCGGCATTGAGTGTATGTCATTGTCATTAGAGCTCCCCGATTCAGTTTCTGGTACGATGGCATGATCACAAATCCGTGAGACTGAGGTTATTCTTGGTTGGAGAGTGAAGCCTGCGCATCATAACTCAAGTATCCATCACCCGGAAAGCGAATTGCCTTAAAAGCTGGAAGCGTTCATTCCTTTTGTAAGGAACACAAACCATCTTAAATGCATATAAAGCCATATATGACAGGTAGGATTTTTTCGAGAACGCATACGAAGCCAAAAATGGCAAGTTCCAAAAATCACCATAAAACCTAGTAAATCAAGAAAAAACACAAAACTTTTTACAATTTCATGTTTTTGAATATGAAAATAATGTATAGTTAATTTATTTGAATTTTAACTTACTTTTTTTATAGTTTTGAATTTTTAAAGTAGCACTTCTGAAATCTCACTTTTATTTTCGTAAAATCTCAAATAGCTTGAAATTTGCACGTTGCATAAACAAAATCAAACAAAATTACGTTACACAAATGTGTGTTTTATTCGAAATAAACTTTGTTCATACAAAAAAATTGTTTAATACACTAGAAAAATGCTTAAAACTTAACAATACCATATATGGCTTCGTATGCGGTAAGGGGTTAAAGTGCGGCTGAAACGATGGCGGCAGCAGCCCTATCTGAAACTCCATAACATCACATGTCTTGGCTAAGAAAGGTAAGTTATGAACACAAGTCTTCTTTGTCTTTGTCTTTGTCTTTAATTTTGATGATGAAGATGCATAGATCTTATGCTAAGGTTGTCACTATCAGGCCGACACGGTGAAGAAAAATTTTTTGTTTGCTCATTTTGTTCACTTTTTTCATTTTCGAAGTTGAACGCATAACTGATCTCTCTCTCTTTTTTTGTAATTTGGCAGAAGCCACACGATCGACACCACCTATCCTCATTTTTCTTTCAGATCTTTGATCTAGTAAAAAAAGTTTGATCCTCTGTATGTACCTTAACTTCTTTAACACAGTTACACTTAGAAATGTCCTTACATTTGCATGAACAAATGTCAAATAAAACTGAGCTGTGACTCAAAAAGGTATCCCTCCTTTCGTCAGAATTTATTTTAAAGATTTATTCAAATTTTTGTATTTAGGATGGTTTGATTTCAACAGCTAAATAACTCGAGCGTGTGTCACTATTGGCAGAGATGCTTTTTTCCAAATATTTTCTACTTTTTGAGAAACTATGTCCGCTGTTTCAGAAAATGATGGCTCTATATTGGTATTTCTATCGATTTTGAAATGAAATCTGGCCCATTCGTAGAATTTCATAATAACTGAGTAAGATGGCAAAATATTGCTTTTAAGCTCCTCAATAGATCCAAAAATTGGAGATTTGTAAGACCGCCTGGTTTTCACTTTATCGAATAAATAATTTAAAAATCTTTCTTCAAAAAACTAAAAAACTGTTGTCACTATCACTTCTTACTACTAATTTATAGAATCATTTGCAATAATTTGACACTTTTAAATCAGAGAGATGAGTCTAATTACGCAGCTTTCCTTGATTGTTTTCAAATTGTTTGAAGTTGGAGTGAATTTTCAGTACGCTCTAGGGTGATTTTCAACATCAAAGCGCAGGCTATCAATATAATCAGATTTCCAAAATATTTCATATGGACATTATTGAGTCTATTTGGCAATGTTTTTTCACTATAAGAAGTTTAAATAAGAAAAATAAAAAAAATTACCCACCCTTAGATATTTGCAAGAAAGTGGTTATAAGTGGCTCGGTGCGTGAACGTGAAAAAAAGGTCATCTTAGATGGGCCGAACTCGGCTCTAAATAAAGAAAAAAAAATATTCCTCAACCCTTCAGACTTTTATTTTCATCCCCTACTCCTATAGTCGCTGTAATTTTTTTGTTTTTGAAAATTGGGTGATTCGTGTAAAATCTACCAAAAAATGCATAACATGTATGAAGGTTCAAAGTAGAAAAGAAAAAAATCCCACGTGGGAGGTGGGGGGTTGTATTTCCCCCGCTTGTATTGGAGGAACAATTTTATAAGAAAATTACATAAAATAGAAAAAAAATAATCAAAAAAACAGCACTTACAGTATTTTTTGGAAATCCAGAGTTCCAAGTTCATTCTTATGGTTTATTTTCAAATTTAGTTTTTGATGAATATTTTCGGCAAAAAATTGTTTCAAACTCAACATTTTGAATAAAAATTATTTTTTTTTCAAAATTGTAAGTTTGAACACATTTTTTGCTATCTTGTTTCTGGAAAGAACTTTTTTTGAAAATAAACCATAAGAATGAACAATACAATGCTGTAAGTGTTGCCGTTGTATTGTTATTCATATTTTTCTATTTTTTGTAATTTTTTTTTTGAAATTGCCCTTCCTTTCAAAACGGGGGATATATTACCCCACTCCTGTGGATTTTTTTCTGTGCTTCCAACCTACATGATCTGAATGTTTTGACAGATTTAACGAGAATCCCCTTGTATGGATAACAAAATCACAACAAAAACATAAATGTTAAAAAAGGAGCCAAGTTCTTATGTGCACAAGAAACCTGTGCGTAAAAAGTCAGCCAAAAAAAGTAATGAGATCTAAAATATATGCCAAGTTTTAAGTTCATGAAGTTTAATATATCAAATATCTTAAGTAGAGTAATATCGAAACAATTCCAAATCATGACAGAAATTTGGTAATTAATGATTACTGATTAAAAATTTGGTGCGTTCACTGGTCAAGCTTTCATACATTTTAAATTTGTGATTAAGTAAGTATTTAAGAGAAAAATTGCCAAGTAAATCCACCAAATTTTAATCAGTAATCATTAATTACCACATTTCTGTCATGATTTGGAATTGTTTCGTTGAAGTTTCGATATTACTCTACTTAAGATATTTGATATATTTAACTTCATGAACTTAAAACTTAGCATATATTTTAGATCTCATTACTTTTTTTGGCTGACTTTTTACGCACAGGTTTCTTGTACACATAAGAACTTGGCTCCTTTTTTAACATGTATGTTTTTGTTGTGATTTCACTCCTTTTTGCAAAGATTTATTTTGCCGGGTGAAAGTCAAGCCCTACCGCTCTACAAAGTTTCATAATTCTACGACAACCGAAAGTGCTCCATACAAATAATAGCAATTCTGATAAAGTAGGTGGATGGCACCCCCCCTGAATGGACAATTCCAAATTTTCGATTTTTTTCCTTTCTAAGTACTTCAAGTCCTATCGACCTATCAATTTTCATCGTTCTACAACAATCGGAAGTGCTCCATATAATTTATAAGAATTTTTAAGAATGTGGGTCGATGCCACGCCCCCTGAACTGAAACTTCCAATTTTTCGATTTTTTTCTTCTAAGTACTTCAAGGCGTACCGACCTACCAATTTTCATCGTTCTACAACAATCGGAAGTGTTTCATATAATTTATAAGAATTTTTGAGAATGTGAGTGGATGCCACGCCCCCTGAACCGAAACTTCCAATTTTTCGATTTTTTTTCTTCTAAGTACTTCAAGGCCTACCGACCTACCAATTTTCATCGTTCTACAACAATCGGAAGTGCTCCATATAATTTATAAGAATTTTTAAGAATGTGGGTGGATGCCACGCCCCCTGTATGGAAAATTCCAATTTTTCAATTTTTTTCTTTCTAAGTACCTCAAACCCTACCGACTTACTAATTTTCGTTGTTCTACAAAAATCGGAAATGCTTCATATAATTTATAGAATATTTAAGAAAGTGGGTGGATGCCCCCTGAATAGAAAATTGTAGATTTTCAATTATTTCCTTTGTATGCACCACAAGGCCTACCGTTTTGCGAAATTTCAAGTTTCTACGATGTCGGAAAGTGCTTCATAATTTTGATGATCTGTCAGTGAGTCAGTCAGACAGTGAGTCAGTCAGTCAGTCAGTTACGGTTTTTGCGATTTTTGAAGTCCTATATCTTGGGAACTACTAATGCTAAAGAGTTGAAATTTGGTGAGCTACCTGTGTTTGATCAGTTCAGCAAATACTCCGAATTTGAAGTTTCTGACTTTATTGGTACTGAAGTTAGAGGGGGGTTGAAAATCGCCTGAGTTTGTTCCTGTAAAAAGGGTGTAGTGCCGCGAACTTGGCTGGACACTACCGTGCCCTTTGATAGAGAATTTAATCACCAAGTGACTCAGTTACTATAAGGGATGAAAATAAAAATTACAAAAGATTAGGGACTTTTTTTCTTCATTTGGAACTGATTTAGGACTGAACTGAACTGATTAACGACCACCCTAGTGTACCTATCCTAGCCTACCCAACGATCTGAAGCGGACAGACGCCAATCCATTGTTTCTATTCAATAGTTCATAAGCAAACAAATGAGTTCAAGCTCCTTACTCACTTTTTTGTGAACTTTCTTTGCATGGAATGCAAAACAAAATTGACTGACGAAGTAAGATCTTATGCCATGTCAATTTCAATGTTAACAGTCTTTTTTATTTTAACGTTAAAATTCAGATACATACATCAAAAGCAGTTTTTTCATTTTAACACTCAAACGTAAGGTAAATAATAACACGGCTAATGTTAAATTAGCAAGGTGCACTATCCCATATAAAGTTATAGAAATTTCAGATATCTACCTGATTTTAATATCGTTATATTCACGGAAAAATCAAGCTGGTGGCCTTTCTTGTTTCTTACCATATTCAAGTTGATTTAAGAAGACGTCCTGTTATTTTTTTGTATTTATTCTTTTATTTTAATCTTAAATTCTTGTAGATAAGTGTGAATTTTAATCGAGCTCGTGTTATCTTAACACTGTTTGTTGTCAATTTCTATTTTACCACAAAACTGGTTGAAGTAACTTTTTTTATGGCCATTTTAACAATTTTTACCTGTAAAATTTAACTGGCCCCATATTATAGTAGCGCACTGCCAGTTCATTTGAGCGTGACACCAGTGCTAAAACACACACATAGGCCAGGAAAAATGGGTTCGGAGGTTAAAAAAATTAATTAATAAAATATTAAAATTGGAATCGGCGCAGAATTGCAACCACTATAACATAGCCAAAGTCCTCCAAAATCCCCGCATTGGCTTTTTGTGTAGATGCATTTGAAGTGGTGCAGACGGGAAGAATTTGTAGGTCATCAAACTAAAATATTTGTTTTGGTACAACCTAACAGTGACGAAGCGTCCATATATTGAGTGGAATGAGTGCTTCCGTAAGACAGTTCACAAAATGCTCATAGCAAAGAATTATAATACTCGAAAATTCAAATTGTAGATACATTAAATACAATTACATCATTAACCTATTATTATAGTATGTCAACGATTTACATTTTCTTAATATCTAATATTAATAAATTATCTCTTATATTAATTAATTATTTCCCAATATTAGGTATTACATATCACGGGAAATGATTATTATCTTTTAATAAAATCACTCACGAGAACAACGCTTAAATCCGCACATCATCTAACGAAACCTTTGTATATAAACTTTATAGTATTATCATGGAGTCGTTTTTATTTACGTGGTATTCCATCGATGGTGGCGCTAGTGAGCACCCATGTTGAGAAACATGTTTCACATTTTGACACCAGAATGGGGAATATTTTTTTATTTCGAGGTATATTTATTATTATCGTAAGAACGAGAAAGTCATATATTATTCTCGTAATAATAAATGGAGTAAGCGAGTGAAGTAGTTTTTCCACTGCCACCGCGCATGACCAAACAAAGTGGTAGAATAGAAATACGATTTCTTACCGCAATCGAATATGCTGTCAAATGGCAGAAGGAAAAAAAAAACAAATCGTGCTGTAAAATTAAATTGTTTGAAGTTAAAAGTGAAAACAAACAAAGTAGGTAGCAAATAGAATTATGGAGCTGCAATAAATTATAAAAAAGGAAGATTAAGAAACATCAATAAAATAGATAAGTATTTTGTTTTTATTGTAGATAAATATCTTTGCATTCTATTTTTTTCTTTGCTAATCATTTTTTTCTACCTACTTTCAGAAAATACCTACCTACATAAGAACCTATTTAATTGCATCAACAACAAACAAAAATGAACATCAAGATATCCTGTGCCGGGTAGCTGCTTGCCAGAAAAATATCTTCAATCAACAGCCAACAGTTCCAGTGGATAAAAATCCAAAAATATAAAAGTGTGTGTGCTAGTGTTTTTTCTTATTATTTGTAATGTAAATACATGAGTTGATGAGAATCAAAACTCGTTATATAAATGCCAAAGAAATTTTATAATCAAATTGAATTGTTAAAGCAACTTTAAGAATACCTACTAAGAGAATAATTGTTGTAATCTATTTGTTATGGTTTGAAGGAAAACTATCTTAGTTTTCGTGGCATTGACATGGCGAGTTTTGGTTCCCATCACCTCATAGTAAATCTGTGTTTTTTATACACCACTTTTGTAAAGTGAGAGTACCTTCTTAAAATGCACAAAAATAAAGAAATTTGTAATTCTATGTACCTATGTGAATTGTAAAGAAAGTGTAGTTAGTGTTCTTGATATGAGATTAAATAAAGAAAAAAAAAAAAAGAAAATCTAACAAATTTAAAGTGTCTTGTTTTTCTTTTCGAAGTTGGACTACATAATGTACTTTGTACTTTTGGTTTATCTTGTAGGTGGACAATATGACAAACAACCCGAGCATAGGTACTCGGAAGAAGTGGGTAGGTAAAATATTTTAACCATCATCTCATTGCAATGGGATCGATTGGTTGTCGCTCTTGCATCGTTATTTGGTTTCTATATTGTGTTTCAAAAGTGAATAAGTTTTTCGGGTTGTTTTATACGATTAAGAGCAAATATATTTTTCAGAATGGTTCAAGAAAAAACCAAAAATTGTTTTGTGTTCATTAATATTAAAACAAAAATCCATTTTATATCGAACAAGATCACATTAATCGAATAACACATTGGCTAGCGCGCGCTTCATAGCATCGATTGACTGGGCAATTGAAATCCATGTTCTTTGGTATGTATTTGGATTTCTTAAATTGATTATTGTGCACTTCTACGTGAATAATAAAAGAGGATTTTGAAAATATATTAGCTTTTAATCCATTTAAATGAACGAATCTTTTTATTAAACCCGCGGCAAAATACTTTCTACTTCAGAGAAAATTTTAATCTTCCTATTGTGTGTGCAAGCCAGTGATCATCTTGTTAAAATTGCAAGAATGTATTTTGCCTAGAAAAATCGATTTATAACGATTTTGGAAAACTAGACAAACCACTGGCTGAATAAAGGTTGTAGGTATGCCATAGAAACTACCAAAAATGAGTTTCATATACCAAAATTTTCTGAGTTTGATATAACTCTGTATTGATGTTGCTAAAAAACTTCGCTGGTTTTTGTAATGCACTTTCCTTCATCAATTTGGTTTACATAAATCTTTTCCTATAAATAAATATGACAAAAACTTTCTGATTTTTTCAAATTACCTATATTTCTTAGTAATAGAATATGAAGAAAATTTGAAAAGAAATATTTGGCATATAATATGGTGGTGGGTGAAAGCTAGAATTAAAAAAAAAAAAACAGTACGTCCAAGATTGTTTTCACAATGTGAAATTTCATCATCAAAGGGGTCATTGAAGATGAGAAAACCAGAATGCTATTAAATTGGATGGTGCATTGTTTAGAGGGGGCATTGTTTTTTTGCATATAACTCGAAAACGAAGCAAAAATTCGAGATAGTTCTCAAAACCTTTTTTGTAGAAAATAAAATTTACCATCAAAATGAATTTTTGAAAAAAAATTAAAATAAATTTTAGTTATTTAAAAAAATCATTGCAAAAAAATGAGAAAAATCGCATTTTTTGTTTATTTTTTTCATCTTCAATGACCCCTTTGATGATTTTTGCAATAAAATCCCATGAACGTCTTACTTCCTTGATTTCAATCAAAAATTAAACTTTTCTCAGTTTATTTTTTCGTTTTTACTTGCGATTATAGGTACTATAAGGCAAGTTTTGGATTCGTGGAAAAAAAAAATTTTGAGATAACAATCAAACATGATATTACGATGATAGAGAACACCAAAAAAGTGGGTGGCAAAATTCTGTCTGTCTGTCTGTCTGTCTGTCTGTCTGTCTGTTCGTCTACAGCCTAAACGGCTCAATGGATTTTCTTCAAACTTGGTACTTAGTGGTTTTTGGTGATTCTGCCGACACGTTTTTTTCATTTTTTTTTTAGAACCAAATATAACGGTACCTGTCATAAATTTTTTTTTGGCAAATTTACATAATCGTATTTTTCTCAAAAACGGCTCGACAACTTTTCTTAAAAAAAATTCAATAAATTTATTTAAGTAAAGGCTTTCTTTGGGTGGAAAACCATTTTTCAAAAATGGTTATTAATGGTACCTCCCAAAGAACCATTTTTTTTATTTTTGATTTTCTTCAAAACGGTACAACCGATTTCAATTATTTTTTTTACACAGAAGCTTCCAAAAAATATAAATAGTTTTCTGTACCAACATTTTTGAAAAAATGTTTATTGGATTTTTAAAAAATGTTTCAAATTTTTTTTTTGAAAATCAAATATTTCGAAAACGACATGATCGATTTGTTTGAAACTCGATATTTAAGACTTTTTTAGTACTTTCTAAAATATTTTTAGAAAAAATTTTACATTTATGAAAAAATAACGGTACCTTCCATACAAAAGTTAAAAAACCGCAAAGGAAAATATTTGTTTGCTTAAAAACGACTCCTACGATTTTGATTAAACTTTTTCTATATACGAAAATTAGTACGATCTACTACCAAAAATTATAAAATTTTACACTTTTGAACTATTAATAGTACCTGTCATAGAACGTATTTTTTTATTTTGAGTTTTATCGTTATCGACTGAACGGATTTAAATGAATTTTTTTATATACAAATTTCAAATAAAATCAAATAATATTGCATATCAACATTTTCAAAAAAAAAGTTTTTGGATTTTTAAAAAAAGTTTCAAACTTTTTTTTTGAAAATTCGATATCTCAAAAACGGGTTGACAATTTTTTTTCAAATTTTGTTATTATATACACATAAATATATAGTTTAAATCTGCATACCAAAATTTGTTCTTAAGAATGTTTTAAGAATTTTATATATAAAAAATTAATCTAAAAAAAAACCGCTCCAACGATTTTAAAATTTTTTTTTCCATACAATCATATTCCATCATGAATTAAGATGGCATACTTTATTTTCACCTCAAACTGTCAAAAGAGTTGTTTTAGCTTATTTAAATGTCGTATTTCATGCTTCTCTACATTTTTCTCTCATAATTCCCATGTTTTTATATACAATTTTCTTAAACTCGCAGTGTCTTGAACATAAGAGCAAGTACGTGCGACCCAGTCGTGCATTTTATTTAATTTTTCTTCGAAATATGAATGATAGGTACTATTGCTGACGAAAACTTGACATAGGCGCTCAATTGATGCATCGCATTATACAAAAATTCGACATATATCTTTAAACACGATTTGCGGCTAAACTAAGCGTCCTAGAGGCATCAAAGTTGACACCTTTAAAAGAAACTTTGCATACACCCAACCTCGCATCCACCCCAAATCCTATAATGAGCCCAAGCAGGGGAGTTGCAGGGGGCAGCATGCTCCCCATACACACCTCGCTGTTTATAAGTGTTTATTTGTCATTCAAGGTACTCTTGCTCAAGAGAACTCAATTAATGCATAGCATTATACGAAAAATCAACTTTTATCTTTAAACGCGATTTGCGGCTAAACTAAGCGTCCTAGAGGCATCAAAGTTTACATCTTTAAACTTGATTTGGGGCTAAACAAAGCGTCCTAGCGACTTATAAAATGCATATTCGTGATCTTGGAATGTGCCCGTTCCCAAAAATCAAAATAAAATTGGTAAAAAAAGTTTTTTCCAAAACTTTAAAAAAAAATATATTTTTAATTCAATTGGCATTTTCTTCGAATTATGTATGAATGATATTATTTTTTTTAAATGCAAAAGAAACTGTACATACACCCAACCTCGCACCCACCCCCAATCCTATAGTGAGCCCAAGCAGGGGGGTTACACACCTCGGTGTTTATTCGTGTGTATTTGCCACCCAAGGTACTGTTGCTCAAGAAAACTTGGCATTGGTGCTCAACTAATGCATCGCATTTAGAGAATGCAATCCCGGGATCCCGGGATCCCGAGCCATTTTTGGATCCCGAAAATCCCGGGATTATAATGCTTCAATCCCGGGATTTTCGGGATTGGTGGCTAAAATATTCGCATACAATTTTTGTTCCTGCTTCCATTTAGACTTTCGTACAGGAACAATTTGCCAAAAATGTTTATGTAGGTCAAAACTGGTCGTCCCCCTTTGTTATTTTTCGTTGCGTGACCGTACGACTATTCAACCCATTGGCTTCCTGTACCTAATAAGTCATTGATTCTATAGATGTCGGTTTCAGTTGAGTTCAGAAAAGTTTGAAAAATATTCATTTTATTTTGGAAGCAACTGAACAAAATATTTTTTTAAGAGTGTTCCGAACTGAACAAAACCAGTTATTTGCTAACTTTTTTTTGCATATACATATAAGACCGGGTTTTCACTTTCATCAAATACTTTGTTTTAAAAGACTTTGTATTTTTACTAATTGTTTACTAGTAGGCGTATTATTGTACTAAAAAAACCATTTTGTAAAAGTAACTGATTTTAACTTCCAAATTTCCATGAATTTTCTTTCAAAAAATGCCTTTAAGAATTAAAAATTTCAATATCAAATTATACATTTATGATTATATAATTAATGAAAATCGTGAAAAAATAAATTGAATTTATATCCACTAAAAAACTGCTAAAAATACGTTTTTCAAAATTTACAAGCATTTTTATTTTGTACTATTAAAATTTTTACTAGGAACAAAATTTAAAATTTTCTTCAAAAGAGTTCTAATAAAAATATGTAATTTTATGTTATGAAACATTATTTTGGAAAAAATGCTATTAGGCTTTTACCAAAAACTAGAGCACAAAATTAAATTTTTTTTCCAATGGTGTCCTAGAGAATGAGTTTATCTGTCCATAAACACCTCAATAGTTTTGATCGGACAAGTCCGGAGCACTCTTAAACAAATAAAAAAATATTCCACAAGAAAAAATATGGGTATTCATGCAACAGCGTAAAGTCGCCGTAAACGTTGTTAAGTTTAAAACTTCGTAATTCTGTCACAATTTGTATGGAAAATTTGACAGATTTAAAAAGGTTACAACTTTACCTCATTTACGACGACTTTACGCTGTTGCATGAATATCCTTAATATTTTTTCTTTAAAAATTGTCAATAAATCTATTATATTTAAATTCCCAGTTTTGTTGTTGCATATTCAGAAAAGCGTTTTTAATTTGGAAAACGAACAGTTTCAAACAAAAATATATTCTTAATAAATAAAAAAAAAATATTTTTGAAATCCCGGCATTATCCCGGGATTCCGGGATTGAAATTTTTTAATCCCGAAATCCCGGGATTGAAAAAACAGTCCGGGATTGCATTCTCTAATCGCATTATACGAAAAAATCGACTTTTGGCTTTACAAAAAATTATAGCATAATATTGTACGTAATGCCATTGGGTTTTAATATGGTTTTTAAAATGTAGGTAAAATTTTGTATCACTAAGCTGGTTTAGGTCTTTGCTTATATCTTAAAAAGTAAAAGTCCCAGAACCATTTGGTCTTATGCGTTTGACTTAAAACTGACTAAAGCATTGAATTTTAAAGACAAAAATAGTAGGTACTTAATAACATAAAATTTTGAAGAAAAAAATCAGTTGGAACAATTTGTTTTTAATTGTTTTCAAAATTTTGAGTTTGAAGGTTAATTTTTCAAAAACTATGCTCTTAAACAACTTAATTTAAAAATGAAATTAACGAATGTATTTCTGGCCTTACAAAAACCTATAGCATGCGATATTATAAGTGTTGTTGATTTAATGTTTTTTTCTAATTTAAGTGAATTTTTTGTAAATTGCCCCTCCCACTCAAACTGGGGGCAGTAAGACCCCACTTTAAAATTACTTCTTCCTTTTTCGGTGCAACCTACATTCTCTGATCATTAATTGTATCGTATGCAAACGCCCTGTACATATGCATAAATGCATTCAAATTTAAGCCATTTCCCGGGGGTGGACTGTGGCTAATTTTGGATATGATGATATGAATGATTATTTATTACTCTGGTTTTTAAGGGTACCTATGGTGAATCTTTAACACCAAAATTAAGATGATAGCACCATTCATAGATTTTAATATACCTAGATGGCCAACATAGGATCTTTTGTACAGAGAAAAAGAAATGAAATGACTTTTCATTTTAAATACCAACATAACTGAAAAAAAATTCAATACCTGATACCATAGCATTTATTCTTTTCAATAAGCAAATACCTACCGAATTGCAATACGTAATTGCAAGTAAAAAGTTGATCTGAATAAAAAATCGTTACAATAAGCTGAAATAGCTTCAAAAAACCGCGAAAAGTATTTTTTAAAGAAAATCTTAAACATAATACCCATACAGTCATACAAAATGAACTTCCATACAAAATCACATACACGCAAAAAAACATCATGCCAAATTTCACAGAAATTAGCGTATCTCGGTTCCTTTGCTCTATTTTTTCTTTTCCTCCAACTCCCATATATTTCATATATATACCTATACCGCCTTCTCATTCTCGCCATTTTAGTATTTTTTCATTTTCTACCACCTTTCCTTACTCTTCTACGGGGAAATATCACCCTGCCAATAAAGTTCCTCAACATTCAAATGTCAAATCACCAAAAATTTCCTCAACTTTCGAATGTCAAAGAATGTTTATAGATACGGGGGCTTCAACATCAGATTGTGTAGAAACAATTGATGTCGATGATACTACTATAAAGTTTATATACAAAGGCAAAACTAAAGAAGTATTGAGTTGTTTACTGCCGCACATTCCTAATGAAAAAGGGGTAGTTTTAGTTTTATACTTTGGATCTTCGGTGTTGTGATTGTGTGTGTGTGAATGCAAATCGTATATAGTGTTTCATCCATAAGAATAAATGCATTGATTGTTGTTTTTTTCGATTTGATTAAGTTTTTTGGGAGATATTGTTTTGTTTGTGATTGCTTTGGCGTTTTGCTTAATGCTTATGAGTACCTGCAAATGCATAGCAAAGAGTATTTCAAATTAATTATTTCGGCTAGAGGAAATACATTTTTTATACTCTTTATAATATTATTAGGCGCAAGAAAGCGGTATGATATAAATTCTAAATTAAAGGACTTTTATTTTTTGAGTTTTAAGTTGTTGCTTCCGCTTCCGAAAAAGTCACGCCTCGTGCCTGCAACCTAACCATATGATACTTGCCTTAAGGGTAGTTTTTAACGCTGAATCTAATGAAATCAAATTCAAAATAATACAACCACTCAAAAACAAAAGTTATAGTCCTTTTTATATAATGATGACTTTTTTCAGGTACAACAGGTAAAATATTACCGAAAACCCTTTGAAAATAAAGGTATGTTAATGAAACTTGTAATTAACGTTCCATTTGTCATACGAACTAAGAATCAAGACAGTCCCTAAAAATATCCATGGAGAAAGAGCGTTTTTGTAAGGGGGAGGGGCAAGGGTAGAATGTTTACCATAACACCCAGGAAAAAACTTTTACACTCATGAAACTCGCCAAAAATATTAAATTTGTCATGACAACTAAGAATAAAAACAGTCCATACACATATCTTTGTTCTTATAGTGTTTTTGTGACGGTTAAATTTTGACCTGTTCTACCGAAAATACGATTTCAAAAATTGATTTTTGCTTGAAAAGGACCATAACTTTGTTAAGGGTGCTTGTATCAATGTATCATTTTAGTTTTGCTTTTATTAGATTCAGTGTTAAAAAATACCCTTAAATCATATACCATACTTTGTGTACATACCTCAATTACGTCAAATCGGAATTTCGGCTCAAATCTTCCAACTTCTTCCAAGATTTGACCTCTCTTTAATAAAAAACCCCCAACAAATATATTTATGTGGACTATTTTGATTCTTGGTTGCCATGACAAATTTAATATTTTTGGCGAATCTCATGAGTGTAAGAGTTTTTCCGTGGGTGTTATGGTAACGTTCTATACTTGCCCCTTCCCGTTAAAAAAGCACCCCTTAACCATGGATATTTTTAGGGACTCTATTGATTCTCAGTTCGTATGACACATGGATCATCAAGTTTTATTAACATACTTTTATTTTCAAAGGGTTTTCGAAAATATTTTACCTGTTGTACCTGAAAAAAGTCATTATTACATAAAAAAGGACTATACATAACTTTTGTTTTGGGTGGTTGTATCATTTTGAATTTGGTTTCATTAGACTCAGCGTTAAAAACTACCCTTAAAGCATGTATCATATGGTTAGGATGTACCAAAACAAATATTTTAGTTTGATAGACCTCCAAATTTTCTCTGTCTGCACCTCTTCAAATGCATCTACACAAAAAGCCAATGCGGGGATTTTGGGGGACTTTGGATATGTTATGGAGGTTGCAATTCTGCTTTGATTCCAATTTTAATATTTCATTTTCATTTCATATTTCTATTTTTCCTGGTCTAACATACAGGCTATCTTATGAGTTTAAACTTATTAGTTTTTTGCACCAGTTTTTTGTGTAGCGAATTGGTCCAGTGCATGAGTTCTGGCTCCGGGTGTGGAAGGTTTCCAGTTCAAAACTAGATTAAGTACCGCAAAGTATTTTTAAATCCAAAAAAAAAAATATATCATAAATTTCTATGCTTTCAGAATAATGCAAAATGAGTTGAGCAATAAGCAGCGTAAGAGGAGGCGTCTCTAAGACGTATGGATTCATTGCTAACTTTTTAGCTAGCTACAATTTTTTTTTTTTGAGCAACAAATTAGCATCGGAAAAGGTCCACATTTTTGCAAAAAAAAAATGAAAATCTATTTTTTTAAGATTCCGCTGGCCTTTTTCCGATCCTATGTTATAGCCTATTGAATAGACCGGAAAATGTGGGGTATAAAGGAACAATTACGTGCAAGGGCTTTTATTATTGAATATGTTTGTTTGGCCCATAAGCATGCTAAAAACCGAAAATGCTACTAAATTCACCCATGCGTTTCTGAGAGAATGGTCACACTGGCCACTTTTCAATATTTTTGTTATAACTCGAAAACTAAACCGAATTTGACAAATTTACATTTAAAAGTTTTTGTTCAAAATTAAATTTTCCATTGGAATGGATAGTTCAAAAAATTTTATAAAATAAATTAAGCAGGAAAAGTTAACAAAAATCAACCTAAAACAAATAAAAAACCCAAGGATTTCTAATTTTTTTAATAAATTGCGCATAACTTTTTCTTAAGCAAAGATAGGGTCAAGACATGCATAGATAAAATAAGGAAAAGACTAAAGGCTTTAATATGGCATGTTCAAATATTAAAACTTGTTCAAAACTGACCCAGATATTCCCATTCAAACCTTTTCATTTCTTATAATTTTTCGCAGTTTTGACCCGAAAGTCCTGTTTTCGGTACAATATGGCATTTTTACATTCGTAAAAATTTTTGAAATCAAGATTTTGATATAATATGATATTACGACTATTGAGAATTTTTAAAAAGTATGTAGGTTCGCAATTTTGTTTTTCGGCTGTTTTTAAATGCTTTCAGCACTACAGACCGAACGTCTGGTCCGATTATCAGAAGATTTGGTACAAGGTGCTTGGAATGTTAAATTTGTCATAAAGTACCAAAAACTAGGCTTTCGGGCAAAAACTGCGAAAAATGATAGGAAGTGGTAAAATTTGAATGGCTATATCTCTGTCAATTTTCAATAATATGGCCTTTATAACATGTCATATTAAGGTCTTAAAAGTTTATTTTACTTTGTTTCTGCATATGTTAGGCGTATCTTTGCTCCGAAAAAAGTTATGCGCAATTTAGAAAAAAATTTAAAAATCTTTGATTGTTCGATTTTTTTATTTTGGTTTTTGTTTACTTTCCCCGCTTAAATTTTTTTATAAAATTTTTTGAACTATACTATTCCATTCCAATGGAAAATTTAAATTTGAACAAAAACTTTTAAATGTAAAACTGTCAAATTCGGCTTAGTTTTCGAGTTATACCAAAAATATTGAAAAGTGGCCAGTATGACGGTTTTAAGCATGCTTATGTACCAAACAAGCTTATTCAATAATAAAAACCCTCGCTCGTAATTGTTCCTTTTTAAAGGGTCTTTTCAATAGGCTATTAGTGAAACTGGAAATTCTCATTTTTGAGTTTGAATTTCAAATAAAAAATGAACTATTCAAGTAGAGTACAGGTGAAATAGGATAAATAAAACAAAAAAATTGATAACATCATGAAACTTGGTGAAAACGTTTCATGTATTATGAGAATGAAAAATCAAAAGGGTCTATAAAAATATTTCACATGGAAGGGTGTTTTTTGAGGGGGAGAGGGGGGAAAATTGTGGTGTATAAAACAGAAAAATAACTTTGGTGCAACCTATGCATATGACACATTTGTTTAATGTAGTTTTGAATGCTGAATCAAATGACACCAAAACCAAGTCGATACAACCTCCGTGAAAAAAAGTTATTGTAATTTGTATGTAAAGATGACTATATTTTTAGTATAAAAGTAAAATATTACCGGAAACAAGTAGAAAATACTGGTTGGTCGATGAAACTTGGCATCAATGGTGCATTTGTCATGAAAAGCAATAATAAAGAGAGTCTATAAAAATGTCTGTGGTTAAAGAGGGTTTTTTTGAGGGTTGTGGTGAGGATTGGGGTTATGGTGAGATTGTTACCATAATTCCAATGACAAAGATGGTACCCTCATAAGACTTTATAAAAATGTGCTATATGAACTACCAGAATGAAGAATCAAAAGAGTCTATAAAATATCTATATGATAAAAGGATGTTTTTAATGTCTGGAGGAAAGTATAATACTTTTTATAATACTTACTGTAGTACCTCGTGGCTTGATGGTTAGTGCGTAGGACTGTCATGCCGAAGGTGTGGGTTCGATTCCCAGCCGTGCCACCTTAAAACAGAAATGTTTTATTCGAGGTACTGCCTCTTGCGAGGAACTGACAAATCCTCCAAGAGTATACTTGTCATGAAAAAGTGCTTCTCATTTAGCCGTTCGGACTCGGCAAAAAACTGTAGGTCCCCTCCATTCCTGCCAACAAACACGCACACAGGAATGGTTGTGAGTTGTTAGTCACTAGGTCCTGGTTCTTCATGAGCTGTTGCGCCACCCAATTTATTTAATTTATTTTATAATACTTTTTCCAAAAACAAAAATTGTTTCCAAAAACAAATAACAGCCTTTACCCAAACCAACAAAAACACCCTTTCTTCCTTAATATTTTTGTAAACTCCTTTGATTCTTCATTGTCATAGTAAATGAAACACTTTTACCAAGTCTCTTGAGGGTACCATCCTATAACATTTTTTCGAAAAATAACCACACACTTCCCAAAAAACACACCCTTTTCAGCGAAATATTTCTACAGACTTTTTTGATTCTTCATTCTGTTAGTCCAAAACCCATTTTAAAAAACCTCAGGTGGATACCATTTTTGTCACCACCACCCCAACTCCCGAAAAAAACGGGAGCGCTACGATATCCCGCAAACCAAAATCTCGAATAACGAAATCTCGCATTTTTTTAAAAATCTCGAATAACGAAATCTCGCAAATTAAAAATCTTGTTTTTCATAATCTCGCAATCACCAAATCTCGCTTTTTACAATCTCGCATTTACATCTTGAACCTAAAAATCTCGCAAATTTCAACCAAAATCTCGCAATTTAAAATCTCGCAAATCAAAATCTCGCAACTTCAAGGCTTTTAGAATTTCTTTTTCTTTTTTTTTTTGGGAATATACCTACCCAAGAGCACTTTGGATAATTTTTCTTTCCAACTAATAACTATACCCGTCATTAAAAAAATTTGTACATCCTTACTGTTAATAACCTCTATAATCATTTTGGTTGTCTTTTACGCGTTTATAATGGAACTAAAAAGTATTTTCTAGTTCAAGGCCAAATACGAGTAATGCGATTTGCACATGACACTTTACAACTGGGATATACCATCTCTATGGTCTCTCTCCTTCTTGTTCTTTTGAAAACAATAATATTGAAACTCAAAAGCTCAAATTAATAGATAACAGTGTGTCCTAAAAGTACCCAGACACTGGTTTATATATTTTGCAGTAGGTAGGATATCTCGCAAAATTGAATTGCATTGCAACAAATACATAAAAAAAATGTATTTGCTGCAATGCAATTCAATTTTGCGAGATTTTGATATGCGAGATTTTAGTTTGCGAGATTTCGTTATTGCGAGGTTATGAAAAGCGGGATTTTGTAATTGCGGAATTATGAAAAGCGAGATTTTGTAATTGCGAGATTTCGTTATGCGGGATTTCGAATGCGAGATTTTGATTTGCGAGATTTCGTAGCCAACCCGAAAAAAACTCCCTTTAACCACAGATATTTTGTAGACTCTTTTAATTATTGCTTTTCATGACAAATGAACCACTGATGCATTGGCGTAGGAAGGAATTTTTTCTAAGGTGGGCAACCAGTCCAAACCAAACCTAATCATTAAACAATTTTTCGGTGCAAATAATTCCTCAATAACTAGGTATGTATTTATTTGGGATTGAGAATTTAATTAATTCCCGAATTTGTCCAAAAGAGATCTAATGAATGAAGCCGACAACGACGTCAACAGTAAAGCAAATTAACAGTCATTAGAAGTGCTACTAAACTCAACTCTGCTACTATGCAACAATGTCTTACGATGCATCTATTTAAAATGAATGGTTTTGGGTAAAATAAATTCCCAACCAAGTTTTTATCCGCATCAGATCCGATAAACTTCTTTCAAAATTGGTGCAACTAACCGGAAGCGGTAATGCGGCCTTTTGCAGTTTGTATATACATTTGAAAATTTCCAATATGTTTTTTTTTTACTGTCAAGGTTTATTTCATAGCTCTTTAATTCGAACATATATTTTTTCATAATCTAGACCAGCTGTTCCCAAACTTTTTAGGCTGTGGAACTCCAAACAAGGCCTAAATATATTCCGGAACCCCAACAAAAACGATACAAAAAATGGAAGAAAAATGCATTTAAAAATATTGATTTCTTACCAACTTGATGTCAGTATTTGTGTCTGGAAAATAGTCTAACAAAGATCTGTCTTGGTTACCAATTATCACATTATTAAGAATATCAGCGCTGAGCTCCAGCATATTTCCTATAAAAGTGGAAAACATCCAACATTTTCTTTCTGTACATAAGTAAGCCAGACATTAATTTTTATTTTTAAGGTGCCAGCTTTGTCATGAATAAAAGGTTCTGTTGCTGATTCATGATTTGTATTGCAAATATTCAGCAGTTTGTTGGACATTCCCAAAATGTTCTTGCAAACATTTTGGAAATCCATATGCCCATCACATAATACCTTACTTGAAAAGATTTGCAGATGAAAAACTTTCAGCTCATCACGAAATTTGAATAACTTGGATAAAACTAGGATTGAGAACAAAATCTCTCAAATTAAAGTCTTTAAGGTCTTGCATTTGAAATCTCGCATATAAGGAAATCTGGCAATAACAAAATCCCGTTTTCATAATCTCACAATTGAAAAATGTAGCTTTTAACAACCCCACAATTACAAAATACTTCACACTAAAACCTCGAAAATTAGAGTTTTGCAGCAGATTTTACAATTGTTAAAAGTTCGATTTGGAAAGCAGAACAGTTTAGAGAAAATTTTCTTCGTTATCTAGTTTCTATATTTCATTCTCATTTTTATTTTGCAGTGCAGAGCTGGGAACCGTATTTCAATATTCGTACACTTTCTTGAGTATTGTTGAATGCAGAGAATGACTTTTCACGAAATTTATAATCTTCATAGATTTATCAAGAAATTTGTTCAAATCAGTTGGCATTCTTCTTACAAAAAGTACATCACGATCAGTATTCAACGAGAATGTTCTTTCCTGGCGCAATGTTTTTGCATCATACAAATCTATGTCCAAGAAGATTTACCAAACGTCACTTGAAAGTTTTTATTTTCAAAATGTCTACAAAAGTTATGTTTGTATTTACTCCAAGAAATTTGCGGAACCCTGGAGACTGTTCAGTGGAACTCAAGGGTTCCGCGGACCACAGTTTAGGAACCGATGATCTAGACTTCGGCACTGAGTGCTATATTGAATTCATTTTAAAACATCTTTAAAGTTATTGATAAAATTTGTCTGCAGTACCCATATATAATTCGACGAAGGCGACTAATGAATGGGCCAATAGAATATTTTCAAACCACCTTTTGAAGTTGACAGTTATTTTATCTATCAACTTAGTCGAAAAAAGAGGTCCGTCAAGATAGCGCCGCCGCAACGGAAATTCAAAAATCTAATGATGCAATAGTTAGGTGCTAGTTAGGTGCTAATTAAGTGCTGCAATCTTAGCTGAGCACTTAATTCCCTTCCCCCTCAAACCTGTGGCGGTGCTAACTTGACGTCAAGATAGCGCCGCCACAAAAGAAACTCAAAAATCTAATGATGCAGAAGTTACGTCCTATTTAGGTGCTAATTAAGTGCTGCAATCTTAAACTTGAAATGCATCAGAAAAGTGCATTCCAAAAACTTAAAATGCCTAAAAATTATTGCACATTAAAAAAAGTGGTGTCAAATTAAAGGTCTCTCTAAATGCTTTTCAAAAACGTGCATCTCAACTTTTTACTCCCACTCCTTCATTCCCAAACAGGCTTGTGGAACCTTGTGGAACTTGTGGCGGCGCTATCTTGACGTCAAGATAGCGCCGCCACAAGAGATTTTGAAAATCTTATGATGCAGAAATTACGTCCTATTTAGGTGCTAAATTCGAGTGACCCTGAAATGCACTTTAACAGTTTACCAAAAAACCCTAAATCACTTAAAAATGACTCCACAAAGAAAACAAGATTGCCATAATTAAGTGCTCCCGGAGCTCTGTTCAAAAAGGTACATCTTGAATTTTTACTCCCACCCCTTCATGGTCAAACAGTCTTGTGGACCTTGTGTGGAACTTGTGGTGATGTGGGGTAGGTTGCGCGCCACAAACGAAATTCGAAAATCTAATGATGCAGGAAATACGTCCTACTTAGGTGCTAATTAAGTGCTGTAATATCAACGCAGCACTTAATATGCATTATAAAATTTGAAAATTTCGTTTGTGGTGGTGCTGTCTTGAAGGAAGTGCATTCGTAAAATTGTTATTTGGCATTATAAGGGCGAATAGGTTGAAGTAAAAAATGAAATATGACTTTTTGCAAACTGCTCCACAGCACTTTAATTCTGATGTTTTAACTTTTTGGATAGAGATCGTATTTGCATTTGTACATCCGATTTCAAGGTCATCCGAATTAAGTGCTGCGTTGTTATTGCAGCACTTAATTAGCCCCTAAGTAGGACGTAATTTTTGCATCATTAGATTTTCGAATTTCGATCGTGGCAGTGCTATCTTGACGGAAGTGCATTCTTCGAAATAGTTATTTGGCCCTTTAAGGGCTAATGGATTGAAGTAGAAAATTGAAATATGACTTTTTGCAACATACTCAACAGCACCTTAACTATGGCGTTTCAACTTTTTGGATAGAGGTCGTTTGTAAAATGTCTACATTTTTGTTGGCATTTCTGCATCCGATTTCAAGGTCATCCGAATTAAGTGCTGCGTTGATATTGCAGCACTTAATTAGTCCCTAAGTAGAACATATTTTCTGCATCATTTGATTTACGAGTTTCGTTTGGGGCGGTGCTATCTTCACAGAAGTGCATTCTTCAAAATTGTTATTTGGCCCTTTAAGGGCTAATGGGTTGAAGTTAAAAATTGAAATATAACTTTTTGCAACCTACTCGACAGCACTTTAATTATGGCGTTTCAACTTTTTGGATAAAGGTCGTATGTAAGAAGTCTACATTTTTGTTTGTATTTCTGCATCCGATTTCAAGGTCATCGGAATTAAGTGCTGCGTTGATATTACAGCACTTAATTAGCACCTAAGTAGGACGTATTTCCTGCATCATTAGATTTTCGAATTTCGTTTGTGGCGCGCAACCTACCCCACATCACCACAAGTTCCACACAAGGTCCACAAGACTGTTTGACCATGAAGGGGTGGGAGTAAAAATTCAAGATGTACCTTTTTGAACAGAGCTCCGGGAGCACTTAATTATGGCAATCTTGTTTTCTTTGTGGAGTCATTTTTAAGTGATTTAGGGTTTTTTGGTAAACTGTTAAAGTGCATTTCAGGGTCACTCGAATTTAGCACCTAAATAGGACGTAATTTCTGCATCATAAGATTTTCAAAATCTCTTGTGGCGGCGCTATCTTGACGTCAAGATAGCGCCGCCACAAGTTCCACAAGGTTCCACAAGCCTGTTTGGGAATGAAGGAGTGAGAGTAAAAAGTTGAGATGCACGTTTTTGAAAAGCATTTAGAGAGACCTTTAATTTGACACCACTTTTTTTAATGTGCAATAATTTTTAGGCATTTTAAGTTTTAGGAATGCACTTTTCTGATGCATTTCAAGTTTAAGATTGCAGCACTTAATTAGCACCTAAATAGGACGTAACTTCTGCATCATTAGATTTTTGAGTTTCTTTTGTGGCGGCGCTATCTTGACGTCAAGTTAGCACCGCCACAGGTTTGAGGGGGAAGGGAATTAAGTGCTCAGCTAAGATTGCAGCACTTAATTAGCACCTAACTAGCACCTAACTATTGCATCATTAGATTTTTGAATTTCCGTTGTGGCGGCGCTATCTTGACGGACCTCGAAAAAAGAGTTATACGGTCGTATTTGTAAACTTTGATAGCTATCCTACTCCAAAAAGTTCTTTAAAAACTTTGCTCACCCTTGTTCTAAAATTATCTTACTTGGACAACGGCATCGGTTTTCTAATATTTGACGAATTTTGCATTTTATTTAATTAAACAAGCATATTTCCAACTATTAAGAACTTTTAGAAACTGTCTAACTACCCAGATGTCAAATAAATTTAAATTCTAGTATAAACATTATTCAATTTGATTTTTCTTTAAAACAAGGCTTGTCTTTTGAGTCATTTATTGAAAAGAAAAATAAATGTTTCCACTAAAACTTTGATCGCATTTTGAAAAGAAACTTCAAAATATGAATTTAAATACTAGACCATTAAAACCAAATCAAAGCTGCATTAAAAAAATAAAAAAAAACTTGATTAAAAAATCTACAAAGGTACAAATTATAATATTTATTCTCCAACAATCTTCTGTTTCGATAAGGGATGCCAAATCAAGTGTATTACTTTCTGCACAACTCATACTTTTGTGAAAATTTTTCTATTTCAAACCAAATTTTAAAATCATTCCTTAATGTTTCAAAGGTATGGACTGTACTGTCTGTAGAGTGTAGGTACTGGCATAGAAAAAATGTATTTTGATCCAAATGTCACCCAATTACTCTAAAATCATCTTTTTGTAAAACAGTAAAAAAACCAAAAATTTCTGATTTTGTTGAGGTTTTTAATTCATCCACATTTCCGCAGAAAATAATTAGAAGCAACTCGGTTTAGATTTTTTTATAAGATTCCAATTATTCGGTTTGATTTGTCTGTTACAGAGCAAAATCTACGTAAAGAATGAGTCGATGACAAACGAGTTGATACCGAAACAGAACCGTAAGCTTTAATTTTAAACAAATCAAATCGAATTACGTTTCGGATCATGTTCCAAATTTGTCAGATGTAGCGATTTATCGCCAAACAGACGATTTGAATTTTCATTTGGTGGCATGAAAATCGATTTGGCGACGTACACAAAACAGGCAATATTTTTAGCTTTTGGTGATTTTAATTTTTTTAATTCAAATCTTCATATTTTTTCCAAGTTTTGACTCAGGTAAACTTAACATTCGTTTTATAATTTAATATTTTGCTGGTTGGAGCCATCGTAGTACTTAATCGGAACGCACTCCAAATATCTTGCATTTGGTGATTCCGCTTTTTAAACCTCTAAACCTACTCATCTTCAAGGTTCAGGTTTGAGACAAATTTAAACGGGTAGGTTTGTGCGTGTTGAGGCTTCCCGGACAGTGATGCAATGTGTAAACACAAACAAAATTAAGGTGGGCAACAATTGCTTTTATGTGACGACCAACTTTAACTGTAGACAAAATTTTAATTTTCGTGTCTGAAATTTCATTCACAGTTGTTCAATCTTGCTTCTTGGGTGGGTTGTAGAACCAGAAAAGTTTAGTCGATTTTTCTAAGGTGGGCAGTTCAGTTTTTAAGGTGGGCACTGCCCACCTCCGCTCCCCCCTTCCTACGCCTATGCACTGATGCCAAGTTTAATCGACGCGACGGACCATTATTATCAACTGGTCATCGTTATATAAAAATGACAATAACTTTTTTCACGAAGGTCTTATCGACTTGGTTTTGGTGTCATTTTTTTTTTTAGCATTCAAAACTACCTTAAAAACATGTGTCATATCCTTAGGTTGCACCAAAGTTAATTTTTCTGTTTGATACACCACAATTTCCCCCCCTCTCCCCCTCAAAAAAACACCCTTCCATGTGAAATATTTTTATAGACTCTTTTGATTTATAATTCTTATAACACATGAAACGTTTTCACCAAGTTTCATGATAGTAGATACTAATTTTTTTTATTCTAAAGACTTTTGGTACTATTTTGCCTATACTAAAGGTACAAAATTAATTTTTGATTTTTAGCTAACTTTTTAGCCAGCGGGAAATTGAGTACAAAAAAAAAACCGTTAGAGCTACAAATTTTCAGTTTGAGCAACAAATTAGCATAGGATATGCTACACATTTTTGCAAAAAAAATGAAAAAATATTTTTTCCGATTTCGCTGGCCTTCCCCGGTCCTATGGTAGTGGAAACGAAAATGCACTTTCTTAAACCTAAACTGTAAATATAAAATTATCCAAATTAAAAGTTTTTGCGACCTTTAGTCCAAATGCGTTTCGCCCAGGTACAACAGTTGGGCTCATCAGTTAGATCAGCGGTTCCCAAACTTTTTAAGCTGTGGAACCCTAAACAATGCCCAAATATATTTCGGAACCCCATCCTGACAATAGCAAAAAACACATTTCAAAATTAATTTTTATTTAGTGTGAAGAATGAATCTGTTTCATTGTTTGATTTATAATTGTTTTTAAATTAACTTCTATGTCCGAAAGTTGTATTCGAATATCTGGTGCAGCGTCCAGCCTCGATCTGTATTTAGTTTTTGTGTAAGTATACGCTGAAAAGCAAACTTCACAGCGGTACATTGTAACAAAAGGTAGCAAATTCAATAAAGCTTTCTTGGCAAGCTCAGGGAATTCATTCTTAATACCAGTCCAAAATTCGTTTAATGATACAGAATCAAATACCGATTTTGATGAAGAGGAGCTCTGCAGATCTATCGGGGTTTCGTATTCCTGTATACTCAGTGTCATAGGCTTGATAGTTTTCATTAGAAATGGATTTTGTACCCACTCGATGTCAGTATTTGTATCTGGAAAGTAATCAAGCATGGGTTTTTCGAGACTAACCAAATGGAGAGCAAGAAAATTTCGTGACGCAACATGGAAAAAAAAATGATGCAAAAATGCATTTTTTTTGGGAGTTTTTCACGAATGGCTCGAAAACTACCAATTATTCGAAAATGACATCAAAGTACCATTGAAAGTATACACAATTTCCGAAAAATCTCTATTCAAGGTTTTTTTCTGCGACAGCCCATTTGGACTCAAGCGCTAGTCGAAAATTGACGTATTTGTACTGCTTTCGAAAATCCACTCGAAAGCGCTAAGAAATTACTTTGTGTGACAAAATTTTAATTTTTGCCTGTAACATGAACCAAGATATACTTTTCTGATGGTCTTTGACGCGCTGAGTTCGAATATATTTAAATCTAAAATTTAAAAATAAATGCATTTTTTTTACAAATTTGAGCATTATTTTTCTGAGGTAATTTTTTTCGAAAAAATATTTATGGTCATTCTGAAGTATGAACATTTTACTTCAAAATTATTTTTGAATATTTCAAATACCTCCATTCGTCTTCGATAAATCGTTGTTTTTTTTCACTACCTAATTCGCAAAAATCTCACAATTTGCCCTATTGAGCACAAATTGACTGGATTTTTCGAATTAGGTAGTAAGACGAAAACCAATGATTTCTTGAAGACGAATGGAGGTATTTGAATAATTCAAAAAGAATTTTGAAGTAAAATGCTCACACTTCAGAATGACTATAAACATTTTTTCGACAAAAAAATTACCTCGAGAAAAAAATATAACTTCAAATTTGCATAAAAAATGCAATTTTTTTAAATCCTTAGATTCGAATATCTCAAAAACGTAACGTGCTAGAGGAATTCCAAGGCCAGATTCGAACTCAACGCATCAAAGACCATCAGAAAAGTATATCTTGGTTCATGTTACAGACAAAAATTCAAATTTTGTCAGACAAAGTAATTTCTTAGCGCTGTCGAGTGGATTTTCGAAAACAGTACAAATACGTCAATTTTCGACTAGCGCTTGAGTCCAAATGGGCTGTCGGAGAAAAAAACCTTGAATAGAGATTTATTGGAAATTGTGTATACTTTTAATGGTACATTTTTTGCTTTTGTTTCAATGTTGCGTCACGAAATTTTGTTGGTAAACCTCAGATTCGGAGTCAGCACCCCCGAAAACATAAAGGAAGGACAAAATCATAGCTACCCCACAATTTGCTCGCAAAGTGCCTTTTTGAGCACAAATTAACTGGACTAAGAACCAGAAATTAATTTTTCTTTTTAAAGCTGCCAGTTTGTCTCTCGCAAAAAATAATGTAATTGATTTTTCCTGCAGAGCTGTATCAGTATCGTTGATCTTCTCGAAAATGTCTGCAATATAAGCTAATTTCGTAATCCATTGCTCATCATGCAATACATCAAAGAGGTTTGCAGTTGAAGACATATTTTTTTCCAGTTTGAACATATTCAACTCATTACAAAGTTGAAATAACCTGGAGAAAGCTTTCCCTCTGGAAAGCCATCGGATTTCAGTATGAAGAAGAAGCGATTCGTACTGACTGCCCATATCTTTACACACAAATTTAAACAATCACGATTGGAAAGGACGACTCTTTACAAAATTTACTATTTTAACAGCTGCACCGAGAATTTTTTTTTAAATCAGATGGCATTCTTTTCATAACAAGTGCATAACGATGGAAAATACAGTGACCACTGGTACTTCTAGGAGCAAAGTTTTTAGTATTTGAAACAACCCCTTTAACCTTTCTCACCATTGGTGCGGCTCCGCCGCTGCATATATCAATACATTTTCCCCAATTACTGATTTGTTTACTCATGAAACAGTTTATGACCCTGAAGCTCACATTTCGATTAAAAAATATAAGCTCCATTGTTTGTATTTTACTCTTTATACTTCAAGAAATTTGTGGAACCCTGAAAACTCTCCCACGGAACCCCAGGGTTCCGCGGAACACACTTTGGGAACCGCTGAGTTAGATGCTGTTGTACCCTTCTAAGACGCATTGTTTTCAATCGATGGATACCGACAACTAATAAAATATACAGCGCGTAAGCACTGTAAATAAAGGTCGCAAAAACTTTTAATTTGAATTATATTCAATAGTCCACAAAACATAAACAAAAATAATTTTCTATTATTTGCGTTTTTCTTCATTCTTATACTAGCCAGACCACGGGCTTTAACATCATATATATACATATATATATATATTCTGGGTGTCTGAATTTAAACAAATTCCCCTGGAAAAATATAATTTACAGTGCTTATGCGCTGTATATTTTATTAGTTGTCGGTATCCATCGATTGAAAACAATGCGTCTTAGAAGGGTACAACAGCATCTAACTGATGAGCCCAACTGTTGTACCTGGGCGAAACGCATTTGGACTAAAGGTCGCAAAAACTTTTAATTTGAATTATACTCAATAGTCCACAAAACATAAACAAAAATAATTTTCTATTATTTGCGTTTTTCTTCATTCTTATAAAATTATCCATAAATGACACAAAATTAATATTTGCGCAACAAATAAGCATTCAAAAAGCTACAATTTTGGACATTAACAGAATTATTATTTTCAAATTTTCATCCGCTAACTTCGGTCTTATTTTAGCAGAATTTTGAATATTTGAAAAACCGTGAGAGCTATAAAATCGGGGTTTGAGCAACAAATTAGCATTAAATTAGCTACAAATTCAGGTTAAAATAAAAAGTAAAACTAGTATTATAACAAACTTTTACCGCTAACTTTAGACTAACATATTTAAGCGGAAAATTGAATAACTAGAAAAGAACTCGAGCTACAAATTTCTGGTTTGAGCAACAAATTAGCATTTAATTAACTACAAATTCAGATATCAAAATTATTTGACTCCGCCAAAAAGTGTCCGCCAAGATAAGGGACGTGCGTTCATTGTAATTATTCACATTTGTATTCTCATTTATGGTAGATACGCATACGCATTAAGTGTTATTTTGTATTCATTTTGCATTACTGTCACGAAAGACGAAAGATCTTTGTGCCAATTCATAATCATAAATTTTGTAAATATGTGGTAAACTGAGGACACGGTAAAAAGAATTTTCCTTCCAAAAAACGACTAATGAAATATTTTCCCATAATTTCTATCCCCAAAGGGATTTCTGACAGCCATTTTGGTTGGAAAAAATACCAATATGGGAACACTGATTGAGTTCTTATGATAAATATTTAAATGTGTAAGAGAGTACTTTCACTAGAAAAATCTCGAGACTGACTCACGGATATCTGTCTTCCCATCTGGTGAGCTAATTTCACGATTGTGTCCACTTGCAAGTTTTATTCGCTTCTTCAGAGCTGATCACCATTTTATAACTCTCATGTGTTTCGAGTGCAGCGCTGCTGTACGCAGCGATGCGTTCAGACGTGCTTCACATCTGTTTAAGCCATAAGATACGTTTATGATGGCACCATTGAGGATTTTGTCACTTTCGTGGATGTAGGTGAGTAGTACTAATCCAATGAAGAAGATAAGAGAGAAACCAGGAAGCGACTATAGCAGTCACTGCCGATGAGTAGTTGGATGGAAATTCTCAACCTAAGGATAGTTGTTTTGGACCGTTTTTGAAAACATCAACGTCAGTTTGATTGTCAAAGGATCATCATTTTTTGACGCGAATATTGATATTGTCAAATATATGCAATGGTTCTGTTTGCACAAAATATTTTTCATCAACGTCAATCAATTTTCTTGCAAAGGCACTTGACGTGTACGAACACGTTCTCTGTCTTCTCAATATTTTTGTCGTCAACTCAATTTTTACTGCAAAATTGCACCGCAGATGATGTTTTTGAACATGGGACTTTAGCAACAATCAGTTTCCAACACAAGGCTTGCGCAGTAAAACTTGTATTTGCGTTTTTGAACAGAAGGCTTATACACGGAAAATCATTCAGCTTGCGGCATTGGGCCCCAGGTGTGTAGGTATAGAGCGGTATTATGTGTTCTCCAACTTTCTGAAAACTCACGAAAATTGCTCTCTCCTGAACTAAATCCTGGATCCGTTCCTGACTGTAGTGTCACCTTAAGTAAGAAAATAAATATAACCCTGACTTAACTCAGAGTAAGCCCTGCACTTAAAAACTGGCAGTTAGAAGACGGGTCAATTTATTTCTACGCCAATTCCGCTGGATCAAATAAGTACAAGCATTATAATGTTAACCACACAATTTTCGTCAGAAAATGTGTCCCTGCATTTTCTCACTGATTGCTAAGAAGATATCGCAAGTTCAAGAAACGTTAAAGAGTAAAAAGATGGGGTTTCCACGTATAACCCATACGCAGTGATTAAACCCCATCGAAAGCCTCTACAAAAATACAACTTTTTTAAGAGCAATAGTTTCAAAACTTTAATTTAAAAATTTTGTTAAAACACTGATTTTCCAGAAGTTGCCAGGTTAACTAATTTATTTTATTAATTTTAGCTACACATTTACATTTGTATCACAATTAAATGAAAAACAAAACTTTTTGCTTTAAAATATCCATTTTATGACAAAAAACAAGGATTTCCTACTACATCCAAAACAACATCTAAAAATGCTATTACTCTCTCGGATGACCCTGATGACTTGAACAGAATTCAAATTATACTTTTTGAGCTATGTTGCTACATGGTTACACCACAAAGGTCAACAAAAAGCCATTTGGATTTGGACAGAGGATAGAAGAACAAAATAATTATTTTCATAAATATCCCTCAGAGCCAGCTATTGTGATGCAACAAAACTGGATTAACTGTAAAATTCAATTAACAAAGTTACCAACGTGCCATTAATTCTTCAACTAATTACAAAAGTCGAAGGTGTGTACCACAAACATTTTTCTCATCAGCAGTGTTGGTGAATGGTTTCACCCTTTTGTTATGTGTAGGTATCCTTGCAAAACACTCAGAGTCAAAACTATTGCTACTGCCAGCCGCCTTCGCCATTGTTTTCAAAGTTTTTCACCACAACGAACGGCGAAAAAGTGGGGCATTTTTGTTACAATGCATTCTATATCCTCTTCTTTGAAAGTTCCTTTCATTTGGTTTCTTTTTTGAAAGCAAAATTTCAACTTTCTCTGTACCTATTCAAGTTGTTGTCGGCGGCGTCGGTGAAGGTATGGCTTCGATTTTTCAACTAAATCCCTGCTCTGTGGTGCCTTGGTGTATAATCATGCAGAAATGCACACCTAAGTATATGCTAACCATAACTTCACCCACTTTTCATTGTTCTTCTTAAAAGAGGATGAGATAGGTAAGGTTACTTAACGGAGTCTACATAGAGTATAGAGATCGTGTGCGTCGTTAACGAGTCATACTAGTTACCTCTACACAATTTTACACCGATGCAGATAAATGAAGATTGTGCAAGTTAGTGCACAGATATGTGAAGCAACATATTGTATGGCTTTATGTGGATCAGGAGAATGAGGATAACCTTAAGTTTGGCCCGTTAAAGTATCGAAATATGTGCAGAAACTGGCAGATGTCCTTTGTTGAAACTCTTGGTAATGTAAACAAACAAAAAGTCGTTAAAAGATTTTGCAAATAAATAGAAACAATTTTCGAAACTGTTTCAAAAGCTGATGGTTTAGATGAAACTTTTGGCTAAAAAAAAGTAATAATTAAGTGAAAAAATAAACTGCCAAAAAAGGTGAACGCCATCTATACATCCAATTCACATGATAAACATATTTAGAGCTTTTAATTTAAGACACATAAAGGATTGAGAAGATGTTCTTAGAATTTTTGGGTAATGTGAAAGAATAATAAGGATAAGTTGTCAATAATGTCCTGAAATGAATTGAACTGCAATAGTAAACTAATAGTGAGAGTGAGTATGTTTTATAGCAAGCAGAACTCAATTACAGCCCTTACCTCCAGAAAATAATTAATGTGGTTGTTATCAGGCCCACGTGCAAGGTGTGTTTTTGTGGTTCTAACCCGCTAGCTGGGATACTGAGTATGCTAAAGACCAACTTTCAAGTTAAAAAAAAACATTATGCGCTATATTTCATTCAATATTTATTAGATATTTAAAGTCCTGACAGTATTGAAATACAATTTAAAAAAAACAGAAACTCTGTATTTTGATTTAAGCAATTAACCATCACTTTTGGGACACCCTGTATATGTGTTTTATGCGATTTAATTTTGTTTGTAAAAAATTAATGGTTTCTTTCCATTTTTAATGATCTTTATAAACCTGAAAAATATTATTGTATTTGTAATTAATATGCTGCCAAGACCATAAATAATGCAAGTACAAAATACAAATAAATACAAAAAATTATAATGTAAGGCGTATGAGCACTATTTTTCGTATAAAAGAGTACGCAGACTAAATGGCTCGAATACGCACCTGTTAAAGGTAGATAAAATAAGCAGGGAGCAAAATTCCATCAAAAACTTTTTTTATGAGAGTTAAATATTTCTAAAATCGTTAATGCCAGATTTGACATATTTGAGCTTGAATTTGGCAACTACAGAAATAAATAAAAAGCACCACTGGGTCGCACGTACTTGCTCTTATGTTGGCTAGGGGTTTACGAAAATTTTATCCAAAGACATGGAAATTATGAGAGAAAAAATAAAATGGCTCTTTTGATAGTTTGCGGTGAAAAAAACATCATTTTAATTCTTGGTTGAAAATGATTTTATGGAAGAAAAAATTTAAATCATTGGAGCGGTTTTTTAAAAACTAAATTTTTATATATAAATTCTTAAAACATTTTTAAAGAAAAATGTTGGTATCTATGCAAATCTTAAGTATTCATTTATGTGGATTTTCATGATGTCCTTTACCACCGGTTGTGGCATGGGGCGTCAACACAACGTCTCCTTCCTTCACGGTCTACAGAAAGGTATGTTAACTGTGGCCACGTCTTTCCCTGGGATTTTGTTTCTGCTAAGACAATTGATTTCCACGTTGTTCTTGAACTTTCAACCCACCGTGCATGCTCCCAGGATTCTATTCGAAGGACTGCTTTGCAATTTCGTCGTTTGGTTTCCTCAGTGTGTGACCAATCCATTGCCATTTACACTTGCTTATGTCAACGTCCAGCCGCTCGGTAAACAGCGGTTGAAAAAAGCCTGCAATTTCTTCAAGAGTGTAGTCGTGGTTTCGAAAGCACGGATTTGACATTGGACTCGAAGGATCTCAGCTAAGTGCGTAAGGAGATTTGACTGCACTTCCCAATTGGGGACGAGTACCGGAAATAGCACGAGCCTTAAAAATTCTACTTTCAAGGTCCAGGTCCGTATACCGCCGCCGTTTACTGTCAAGGTAGTTAAACTGAGCGGCCTGTGAGCATTATTTTTGTCTTTTTGCTATTTATTCTTAGACCACTCGACTCTCCCTTCACTTGCAGTGTTTGGCTCATTCTGTTCAGCCCACTGATGTTATTTGCCAGTAGACATAATGTCATCAGCATAGTCTAAATGACTGAGTCTTTCAAATGGTCTCTATTGAATGCCCTGTCGCTCAGCTGTACCAACACTGGCCGTCAATACGTCGTCCATCGCTAGCAGGAAGAAAATTGGCGAAAGAACATGCCCTTTGTCTCACACCCTGTTGCACAACGAAGGAGTCGGATAGCTGCCTATTGCTTAAACAAAACACCTTGCGATGTTGTAGGACTCGCTAATAATGGCAACAATTTTTGAGGGAATTCCTCTACCAAGCAATGATCTCCAAATACATTTTTGGTTAACTCAATCGATGGCCTTCTCAAAATCCACGAACATGAGGTAAAGCGGTGATTGAAATTCCATCGACTGTTTAAGGTTGATACGCATCAGCGTGTTGATATGGTGGATACACAATCGACCACTGCTGAAGTCAGCTTAATTCCTCTTGAAGCCTGATTCACAATGCGACGAGGAAACGAGACGTGAGCGTGACGAGATCCCATCGTTGCTGTCAAACGAATTTCAAACAATGAAAGTATATGAGGATATACACAATGAAGCGTTTCTCGTCGTCCCGTCACGCCAAGAATTCGAAAAATTGAAAAAAAGACGCGACGAGACGACGATTTTATTTTTTGACAAGTTAATTACATAATGGAAGTATTTTTTTAAAGTAAAAATTCGATAACTTGAAATTAAAAGATCAAGTAATTCCTAATCTTTTGTCTTTAAAGCTTTTTTGAATAATTTTTATTATTTTTTATTTTTAACAAAAGAGTTTTCGTTGTAAAGAATCTCGCCACATTGTGAATTGGGAAACGTTTTTATAACTAGAAAAAGATGACAGCGAATCACGTCACGCTCTCGTCTCGTTTTCCCGTCGCATTGTGAATCAGGCTTGAGAGTAAACTCAATTCTATCCTTTATCCGCTCGAGAATGATGGTTGCCATTAGTTTTGGGAAAACGGACAAATCGGTGATACCACGCCAATTATTGTTGCAATTCTTAAGGTCGCCTTTCTTTGGCAGCTTAACAATAACACCATCCTTCCAGTCCTTGGGATAGCTTTCATTATCCCAAATGATTTGTATCAACGGATGTAGAATACTAGCCGCTGTAACCGGATTGGCTTTCAGAAATTCAACTGGTATTCCATCAAGTCCAGAGGCCTTGTTGTTTTTTGAAGAGATTTATAGATGTTTGAATTTCCACTGTCAATGCCCCTATAAGACCTGCTCATCTCGCACTCTGCTCAACGTGGATATGAAAATAAAATATCAATAAAAAATTGTCAACCTGTTTTTGAGATATCGATTTAAAAAAAATCGTTTCAAAAAAAAATCGATGATGTCGTTTTCGAAATATTCGATTTTCAAAAAAAAATTGAAATATTTTTTAAAAATCATACAAAAAAATATTTTGCAAATGTTGTTAGAAAAACTATTTTTATTTTTTAGAAGCTTCTGTAAAAAAAAAAATTATTGATGACAGAAATACTGTTTGTGAAGAATATAGAAGAAAAATGGTTCTTTGCTAGGTACCATTAATAAGAAAAATAAGAATTTGTAAAATTGCTAGAAAAAAATGTATGGCAGGTACCGTTATTGAGTTCTTAGAAAGATGAAAGAAATGTGTGGGCAGAATTAAAAAAATCGATCAAGTCATTTAGGCTGTAGCCGAATAGACAGACAGAATTGTGAGATCCACTTTTTTCGTCTCCTCTATATTTTCGTAATGATTGATAACTCTGATCAAAAATGTAGTTCTTATGCATATCGCAATTAGCTAACTTGCGATATAGCATATTATATAAAGTGTTTTTGCTATCAAATGAAAGGTATTCGTATTTACCATCTTTAAATATAAGCAAAACCTTATTGCTACATAAAAAACAGTTTTTAAGATATATGCAGATTCAAATTCTCGAAAAAAGTTTTTTTACTTACCTATGCACGCCGATTTCTGGCTTGAATTGGATGAGTGGCTATTTACTACAATCAGATGAAGAAAAACGCAAATAATAGAAAATACATAATATTTTTTTTGTTTTTAAAATCACAACAAAACATAAATATTAAAAAAAAAGTCAAGTTCTTGTTTGTACAAAAAACCTATGCGTTAAAAGTCAGCCAACAAAAGTAATGAGAGCTAAAATATATGCCAGTCTTAAATCATGAAGTTTATCAAATATCTTGAGAATAGTAATATAGAAAACACTCCTAATTATGACAGAAATTTGGTCTTAATGATCACAGATTAAAATTCGGTATTTGATTTGACTTTTGAATGTGTCTAGTTGACATAAGGTCCCACTGTAAGTGCCTTGTTCTGGGGAAATATTTTCATATACCTACATAGTTGTCCAAGAAGAAGTTGTCGACTCGACAACTTTATTCATTCACGATTAAAAACAAATTGTATCGCTGCCGGTCAAGCATGCGCTTTTTATACTTGGTTGATAAACTCTTGAAATTGGTAGAATGTTCTGGTATCTGCTTCTAGAGCTTTCCATAGAGAATATAATTTCCCTTCCTAAGGCTCTCATTTTGACATTTAGAAATAGAGCTCTAAGGCACACGAAAGCTCTCTCTAGGTTGATTTGTATCAGGTTTAAAGGTAGAACTATAATAGTTGGAAGGGCACTGAAGCTAATGTCAAAAGGGGAACACACTCATAATGTACTTATCATCTATCTCTTTTTGACATTTCTATTTCACCATATGTCAGTTTTCCTTAAGAGAGGTGCGCTCCCGAGCGCTTCCATAAGCAAAGTTGAACGAAACTTGACTAAACGCTTCTCTCCGCTATTATTGTCGCACCATATGCTTTCCGTATATTCGCTTGTTTTCTTCCGACCTCTTAAGTGCCCCTCCGAGCATTATAGTTCTAGCTTAATCCGGAAAATGGTGCATCTTCATTCGAGAGTCGTTATAGTTCAATCGAGAGTCGCTATAATTAGTTAGCAACCGTAAGCTCTATTGTCCCCGCTTTTGTTTGCTATATTATGAGTTGATATAGTTCAAATGCGCAATTTGTATCATAACAATATTATACAATATAGAACTTTACTTTGATATTATAACATAAAACAAACTATTATTTTAACAACTTTAAGGTGTCTGATAAATGTAAGGCCCCACTACTGTAGGTGTCTGGCAGCTTGAGAAATGAATTATTAAGTGTTGACATTTATTAATTACATTGAGAAATAGTTTCTTGTAGTGGTTAAAACGTTAACTTTGATACTAAACGTAAATTAAAATATTTTTTTCGAAAATTTTCATGATTTCTAGCTAACAACAGGTCCCACTGTAGGTGTTTGGATCTTGGGAAATATTTCGATATAGTTGCTCAGGGAACATACTACTTTACAATACAAAACTTTACTTTACTGTAAGGCCCAACTGTAGGTGTATGGTGGCTTGAGAAATAGTTTT
>CAWUEQ010000157.1:0-51777 GCA_963921185.1 Dasysyrphus tricinctus
ACTTAGGCTCAGCTATTAACTTAACCAGAGCTTCCAGCGCTCAATTAGACTAACTCTAGACAATTGCTGCATTTTTGAACTTAGAAAGCAATTGTAATCTTAAAGGAACCCTCTTAGAATCATACACGCTCATACATATTATGATTCTAGTATCAACTGTGCCATCACATATGAAACATATTTAGCGAAATCGACAGTAAATGGAAATATTTCAATTTGCATAACATTGAGTCTTATAAAAATACAAACACAGGTTTATTCACAAGGCATCAATCTTGTTTATTGACCAAAAAAACAGAAGGTAGGTACTTAATTTTTTTTCGTTGTTTGAAAAACAATCTTTTTTTTTCTCAAAAATTCGTTCACAGATTTAAAAACAATTCAATAAACTACTACTAAATGCTTTCTTAGGCCATATTTTTAATTTTCAGTTTTCTTGAAAACATTGCAACTGATTTTAATTATGATTGATTGGAATTTACATATTAATGTTTTTTTACAATCCAAATAAGAAAAAATAAATCCCAATACATAAATCGAAAACCACTTAAACCACTATTGATATTGTCGACCAAAAAAACTTATATTTTGATTTTATGTTAACCAAAAAAGTTTAACCAGTTTTGATTAACATGTGTTCATAGTAGTTTATAAAGTACCTCGTGGCATAATGGTTAGTACGTTGAACTGTCATGCCGAAGGACTGAGTTCGATTCCCAGCCGCTGCCACCTAGAAACAGAAGTGTTTTTCCCGAGGTAGGTACTGGTAAATCCTCCAAGACTATATCTACTTGTCATGAATAAGTGCTTTTCATCTAGCCGTTCAGGCTCGGGCAAAAATTGTCGGTCCCCTCCATTCCTACCAACAACACGCACACAGGAATGGTTGAGAGTTGTAAGTCACTAGGACCTGGTTCTCCACGAGCTGTTGCGCAACCCAATTTATTTATTTATTATTTTAAAAAATATAAATGTTTAGGCATTTTCACTGCAAGGAAGATTTTCCTCATCTCTTTAATGTTATGTATTACCTTGTACCGAATTAAAAAAATATATTTTGGAGTTTTAAAAATTATAGATATGAAGAAAATTTGAAAAGAATTTTCTTCTGTTTAAGTAGAGTGACTCAATATAATTCAAGTATAAAGTTCAAATGAGCTTAACTCAACAGGAGTTGAGCTTACTTGAACATTTAACTTGAATTTTTAAAAAATCTTTCAAATTTTTTTTGGAAACCTAATACATACTTCGAAAACGCCATGATCGATTTTTTTGAAACTCGATACTTAAGAGTTTTTAATACTCTCTAAGATATGTTAAGACAAAATTTTACTTTTATGCAAAATAACGGTACCTTCCATACAAAATTTAAAAAGGTGTGAAGAAAAATATTTTTTTTTTCTCAAAAACGTCTCCTACGATTTTGATAATACTTTTTCCGAATGCTTAAAGTAGTGCGATCTACTACTAAACATTATAAAAATTTAAAGTTAGCAACTTTTAATAGTACCTCTCATAGATTTTTTTTTATTTTGAATATTGTCATTATCCGCTGAGGAGATTTAGATTACTTTTTATATACAAATTTCAAATAATTCCTGATATTGCATATCAAGATTTTCAAAAAAGAAATTTTTGAATTTTTAAAAAAAGTTCCGAATTATTTTTTTTTTTTAATTCGATATCTCAAAAACAGGTTGACAATTTTTTTTTGAAAATCAATTTTTATGTGCAGATAATTTTTAATTTTTATGTGCAGATAAATAAATACTTAGGATTAGCTCACCAACATTTTTCCTTAAAAAATGTTTTAAGAATTTGATTTAATTTAATTTGTAATAAGCGTGCACTAAAGTGCCCTTAAAATGATTTACAGCATTGTGAGAGTTAGGAAAGTAGTTCAAAGTTAAAAGTTCGGTCACTCCACTTAAATAGAAGAATTTCTTTTCAAATTTTCTTCATATTCAATTGTTAGGAAAGTAGGAAAGGATTCAAGAGGAGATACTGATGCACATTGGTTTTGTGATTCTGAATATCGAAATGAGAGGGAAATACAGAGGCAGGTAAGGCATTCCACAACCGGATAGTGCGACTAACAAAAGAATCACTATAATTGACAGTAAATCCGAAATTGGACTCAAACTGATTTGCATTCCTAGAAGTACGACTGTTACGGTGGAACTGCTTAAGGGAAGGAGCGCAACTGGCTATTTCACTAACTGTTTGTCAGAATACCGATAAAATAATGAAAGGCACGAAACATTGGGACGGTGCTAGAGAGATGCAAATGTTTCCGTTATATTTACCACCCCATTTTCAACGCTTATTTTGGATTCTATCCAAGAGACTTAAATGCCCTTTTTTTGGTAAAAGTACCTTTTGTTTTTTCTTAATTTCTCAAAAACTAAGAAAGATTTTTACATTTGGTTTTCGGTAATAGACTAAAAAATAATGAGGGCATTGAATATTGAACACAAAAAGAGCACTTAATTATGTAAAAGTTTGAAAAATATCGACTTTAGAAAAAAAGTCACAATTTTTTTTAAATTTTGATTTTGAAATTTAATTTCTCAAAAACCATTCGCTTAAACAACTTGATTTAAAAACCAAATGCAAGAATGGAGTATTAGCTTTCAAAAAAACTATAACAAATTAATAGATGTATTTTCGTTGATTTTTAATGTTTTTTTTGCATTTGAGGTCAATGTTTCAGAAACTGCCCCACTGCCTCAGGGAGGGGAGATACAACTTTCCCCCCATATAATTTTTTTCTTAGAATAGCCCCAAGAACCACACCCTTAAATAGTTACTTCCACTCAGGTACGGGACACCCTCTATATAAAATTAATTTTGTAAAAACCACTCCAACGATACAAAAATTTATACAATCATATTCAATCAAAAATTAAAATGACGTTCTTTTTTCACTTCAAACTATCAAAATAGTTGTGTTATCTAATTTAAATTTCGTATTTGGTGCCTAAAATCATTTTTTCTCATAGTTTCCATGTCTTCAAAGTCAATTTTATTAAGCCCTTAGCCTCTTGAACATAAGAGCAAGTACGTGCAACCCAATTGTGCATTTTATATTTTTTTGCATACTAGGGGATTCGCGTGAAATCTACGAACAAATTCAGGGCATGTAAGTTGCAAGTAGATACGAAAAAAATCCGACAGAAGGAGGGTAATATCTTCCCCCTGGACAAAAGGGGCAATTTATAAAAAAAATACCTAAAATAAAAAAAAAATAATTAGAAAACAGTGGCAACACTCACAGTATTGTTTTGTAGCTGTTTGGAAAGCCCATTATGGTTTATTTTCAAAGTATGTTTTTTTGATAAACAGTTTTGGCAAAAACATTTTCAAAACATTTGGAAGAAAAATAATTTTTTTTTCTTCAAAATATTAAGTTTGAAAACAACTTTTTCTGAAATTATTAATTAAAAGAACTTTATTTGAAAATAAACTATTGAAATGGACTTCTGGCCAACCAAAAAGCTATACAAATGATACTGTAAGTGCTACCGTTGCTCTTTTATTATTTTTTTTTCTATTTATGCCTTTTTTTATACAAGGCGTTTTTTTTTAGTTCAGAGCAGAGCCTGAACGTCAAACAAAAATGTGTATTTTTTTTGCTCTAAGCGTTCAGAGCTTAAAATTTGTGCTTCTTTTTTCGTTCTGAGCTTGTTCAGGGTGCGATCTATGAGCTAAGAATAAATTAACTGAGTAGACAGAGTTAAATGCTGAACATATAGCATTTAACAGCTAGTGTTTATGAATGTTTCAAAAATAGTTCAGAGCGCTCAGATCACACTTTGCTCAGGCGATGTTCAGAACATGAGTAACATGCTCGGACTATCGTTGCCGTTTGCCCCCCTTTACTGGCCAAATGGCCCCTTTTTTGCGTTCGGGACCCGTGGCCCGAACTGGCCCTGCTCCTTTATGTACTATTAATATTTTTTGTATTCTCTTATTTATGTCAATTTCTTAAAACTGCCCCTTTTTTGTCCCGGAACCCTTTTCGGTACCCCTTTTGAATTTTTTCAGCGGCAACATTGGCTTGGACTCAGCTCAGAGCTCTATTCTGAATTCAAAAAGAAAAACGCCTAATATAGCCCCTCCCCTCAAGTAGCACAAAAGTCATAAATACACCAAAATATTTGGGGTATTTTCTGCACTTCCGTGATATGAATTTTGAATATAAAAAATATGCCACTTTTAAGTCAAATTTTGCACATTTAATTTCGATTCAGTTTAAATAATACCCCGTTCTCGTTTATAATTAACACCGCCTGTACACAAATTATACCGATGTCAATGGAAAAATATACCAAAACTTCAACCGGAGTTTATTTTTTCATTCTGAAACTATTTTAATTTACACCGTTGTTTATTTTCTGATTGAACATGAAAACTACTTGAATTTACCCGAAAATGTGGCATTTAAGTCGATAAATATAAAAAAATAACTAATCATTTTCTTCATTCTAAATATGGCGGCCAGCTAAACTTCATTTTGTACCTACCATTTAAAATGGTGTATTTTATCTACAAAATATAGTTTAAAAAATATATAATGTCGGTTGGAATCAGAATCGAATAATCTTATACACCATTAATGGTATTATTATAAAAACAGCCAAGAATCGGTTTATTGTTTGCACTATCAATGGTGCATTATAAAAACAGCTCAAAATCGGCATATGTTTTGCACCATTAATGGTATATGTATACCTATTATAAAAACAACAGAATCAGTTCAGTTTATTTTTTGCACCGAGTTTTAAAAAAAATTTTGAAATTTTGTCCCGAAAAGACAATAAATTGTGTAATTTTTATACTGAAATATTGACAAATACACCAAAATTTTAAATTTTTCTGAATTTTACACCAAAATTCATGAGCTTACATCAAATTATACACCAGTGTGCTACTTGAGGTTCAAGTGTGGGGTGGTGTGTAATATTTCCCCCCGCTTGAACGTAGACTTTTTTGGCAGACTTTACCCGAATGTCCTAGTATGCAAAAATAAAATGGGCAATCTAATTTACCCCTTCAGCGACTATAGTGGATGGTATTACAAATCTGAACAATTATAGAATTTGGTATTCTTCATTTGAAGCTGACTAAGGCCAATGCAAATATAAAAACTCAAAAAAACCCATGTAACGTCCACCGTAATGTTCATATGTAGGTACAATTTTATTTGAATCCTAAAAAAAAAAAAAAAAAATATGAAAATCCATCCAGCCGTTCCAGCTGTAGTTGACAGACAGAATAGTGAGACGCACTTTTGAACTCGTGTATGGTAAATTTTATTGACATTTTTGAATAAAACTATAACAACATGTTTGTGCTGAAACCAAGTTTTATAAACCGAAGCTATAAGTTTTTTAGCGGGAAAATAAAAAAAATTGTATAGCTTTCTTATTTTATTGAAAACACTTTTCCTTCATTGCAATTTGAACTAGGTGGTTCGGAAACTACCGTATACGACCGTAAGTTCAAACATCATCCCTATAGCAAACAGTTTAGAGTTGTCAATTATTCTGCCGTGTTAAGAAGAAAAAACCTAACTGAGATTTTGGCTGTTTTAAGTTAGGGCCAGTTTTGACATCCTTGGAAGGGTTATTATTCTATTGTTAAGTAATAAAATCACTATCCTGCATTTTTAGTGGATAGAAACGCTTACGAATCATGACGTATGTGCAACAAAACATGCTCTTTAAGAAAAATTGACGTATCTGCATTTTTCATAAGAAAAATAAACGTAAGTACTGAACAGATATTTGTTAATCCGGAAAGGAAAATTATTTACTTGCAGATACGGCAGATATAGTCTTAACATGAAATTTATTTAACTAGACTTCTATTCAACATAAGCAAACGACTTTTTGATCAAAAAATAATAATTTGATTACTTATCATTTCCTTGAAGTATGAAACAAATTCATCCAAAAATAAAAAAGTTAAAAACATAAACCGAAAAACGCATTTATCTCGAAATGCCAGAGATACGTTTTTGCTTCTTAACACGGCAGAATTAATATATTGAGCACACTAGAATTTTAATTAGCTCCCAGATCACCCAATAATATTATTAGACAATAACCACTTAAAGGGTCTAATGATGAAACAATACTATAGCTCCAGCTTCAATGTCTACAACTGCAGTCGTTGACGGAAACACAGTCAAATTGGTTAAGCTATTAAGTCAAATGGCATGCAAAAAATAAAATCTTATCGAAAAAAAGTTTCGGTTGTCAATTTGCACTCTTCTGTGATTTTGAAAATTACCCTATCCCGCCAGTGTTTTTTCAGGCCATATTTAATGAAAAGCTGCATTTTTTCTAACATTATTCAATAGATTACAAATAATAAAATAAACCTCAATTCCCTCGCTAGCCCCCTTCTTATAATCAAATACCTTAATGAAGTTCAAAATAAGTACCAACAAAAAAAAAAACAACAAAACAAACAAATAATAAAGCCTTGAATTAAATTCAATCAAATATCAAATGTGAAATAAGACACATTCTTCACATAAAAATAAACCCTTTTTCTGAGTGAAGGTATTTTTATGTTCTCTTAGAAAACACCTTATAAATCCCTTTTCCATACTTAAAGATACCCCAGCATAAATCGAAGAATATTATCCCTTTCATAAAAGTTCAGTCAAACGCAATATGTCCTTGATCCTTATCCTTAATATTGTGCATGTGAGCGTTCAACATTATTAAAGTTAATGGAATCTATAAATCCGTTTATATCCTTTTGTAAACCATTATCGTGGTTTGTTCTTTTTCCGAAATGATGTTAAAAAATAAACAATATTATTTTCGATGTTATCCAAAATGTGAAAATTATCTTCAGAAAATATTATTTTTTAATACCAAACAAACTTAAACGAAGGCATTAGGCTTGTATGTAATTGACCTTTGAACTTTTATTTTTGTAGATAGACTGTCTTTTCCAGTTGTATATATGTATACCTTTTCTAGAGATGCATGTTGCATTTTTTTTAAATTGACAAAAGCACAATCTTTTTATTTATGGGTATAATAACTTTATCACTGAAAAGGATTATTAATTTAGGTATCCTTCATTTAATCACATCAAAAAAACTCTTTTGTTTTTGAAAACAAAACACATCAACACCCAAAAATTGAATTAAGCCGTTAATTCAAAAAACCCGGATACGGAATACTTTTTAGTCGCGTCGCGTACCGCCATTAGTATGAATGTTTTAATCAACGAAGGATTGCAATCAACCTGAGGACACGTTTTTTTTTGTCAGGTAAATGCTTTTGTTATTTCTCTTTTCTTATTTCTTTATTAAATCTGAGAGCTTACATGCGTTGAGAGTCAAACAAAAGAATAAGGACAATGTAGATTAAAAGGACACGTTATTTCTTGAAGCGCTACTATTCGAAGATGCTGTTTCGAGTACGAGATCAAGTAAAGGACTGTTTTTCTAGACGGTGACAATTTTGGAATTGCTCTCTTTATTGTGAGGATAAAAATTGTATCGGTGGAATGTTGATAAACATGAATCCTGGAGCTTTTTTTTATTTTTTAGTTAAGTACTAAATATGTATGACCTTGAATATTTTTGTAGTAATAAAGCTTTTTTAGCTTAATTTTCTCTTTCGTCTTCTCATATAGCACTCTTTGGTTTTCTCTTTACAGGAATGAGATATGTTTAGTTTTGTCCATACAATAAAACAGGAATAATGGTTTCCTAAGATATTTTTTTGTGTAATGAAGTAAGTGCTTTCACAACAAAATCCGTCAGTTGATTTGTCAGCTGTCACTTCATATAGATAGTTATATTTTCTAATAAGAGAAACTTGGATTTATAGTCAAGATTGGCCTCAAATATGGTATTTGTAAAAGAATAATTTGTTTTTCAAATAAAAGTTACAGATGTAACTCATAGAGTAACTACGGGGATATTAAAAATGTAGATAAGCTTGCTTAAATTTTTGAAAAGGCTCCTCTTAATTTAAACAAAATTTTTAGACACTGCTGTTTAAAATTAAAAAATTGTTTTTATTTTTGGATTTTTTGTATGTACATAACATTCACTACATATATCAACAGGTTATGTTGTGTTAAATTTAATACTAACCTTCTTTTTGGAAGACCCTGCACATGCAAAAACGCTTAACTAAACCGCCGCCGCCGGAAGTAAAGGCTGAAAACCCCACTACAAAAGTGTATTATTTCGTTAAAGTTACAATTGATACGGCTATTGGTAGTTCAGTTAATTCGCCATTTTAAAAACCCTTTTCACTTTTGTCACTTAGCCATAATTCGTTCGGAAGTTCAGAGTTTTATTTAAATGTGGGTTGTGAGATCGAATATTATATACTGGCGCTCTCGGAAATTTCCTCGGATTTAATTTTGAAAAAAAATATTAAATTTTTTTTAACTCAATTTAAGAAGTTGACCAAGAATGGTGGCAATTTTATCAGATTGGCTTGCAAAAATGGCCAGAAAATGAGATCGAAATAAAGCCCAACAGTTGAATGAATCTGAAAATCTACTGTAGTTAAAATTTTTTTTTTTTCAGATTTATTTCTAAGGACTATTTCGGTAAAGGAAATTACATTAAAAAATGTGTGAGTACCGGGACTCGCGTTGAAATGTGTAAACATTCGTTTTCACATGAGGGTAAGGGATCGGGTCATTACCTACCACGTATGGCAAAAATTAGGAATCTGTAATACAAGCGCTCAAACAAAATGGTCGCACGACACAATTTATAGTGAATTTACCTATTTAAAACCCCCTTCCGAAAAAACTACTCCGCAAATAAACCATCACAAATTAAGCTACTTTAATTATCTTTATGACGTCACAAAGTTGTTCCTGGATTCAAAGTTAAAGTGACTTTGAATACATTTTTCCAACTCATCTCCTTGATACTGAGTTGAAATGGTTTAATTAGTCAAAAGCAGCTAAATCACGATGTTTTCATTTTGAGTCATCTTTTGTTTGCATCTCGATCGTTCGGTTTGGAATTGTTCTCATTTTTTTAATAATAGCTTAATTTAAGTATCCCCCAGATCTGATCCGGATTAGATTATCATAGTAAAACAAACAGGATCCCAGTACGACAAGAGTGTTATATGCCTATCCCCGTTTATCTTTTTGTTTCTGTATTTTCTCTCTAATCTTTTTTCTCCCTATCTTCAATACAAAAAGCCATCTACCTACCTGTCAGAGAAAAAACTCATTTTTGCAAAAAAGTACTAATGGCGTATGGTCAGAATTAATTTGCAAATCGAAATCCAAGAGCAAAGTCGGATTTTGTGTTGTTTTTGTAATACATGTACATATGCATAGTATATATACCTACCATCCAGATCAGATCTGGGGGAAACTATAAAGCTAATATATTTTTAGTTTAATATTTTATTGATTTTACCGTCGATAGTGAGCTTGGACATTTTTTTATCCGATTTGATCGGTTTGTAGTAAAGAAATGTGTGCTAGTAATGAATGATAAAAACAAATTGGTTATATTTTTGCTTTAATATTCTATTTTGTGCTAGAATGAAGTTAAATGAAATTTATTTTGAAAAATGTATGCATTTTCGAAGTGCTGATAAAAGTTCTTAATGAAATCACAATTTGTTCTTGATTTGTAACTCCAAATCAATTTCGACTTTTTTTCACCCAATTTGTTTGACAGATCAGCCATATTTTTAGCTTTTGTCGTTCCTAATGCTGTTTTCCATTGGACGTCCGGAAGCGTCCAGAATCGTCCGGAACGCTTCTGAAACCGTTTCATTGGCACAAAAAATACTCTTCTGACGATTCTGAGGAGAGAAAATTGATTCTTGATTTGAATTCAGAAGACACTCAGAAGCACTAATACATGCAACACGAAACTTCAACAAAAATTCACTCAAACGTCAAAACAAACTGCAGTGCAACTTCATATTTTTTGTTCATCCCATTCGAATTAATTGTGCACTCGAAAACACTGAAATAATAAAATTTAATAAACAAATTAAGAAAAACAAAAAGAAAAATTATTATTTGTAAGTAAGGGGTGATTACACTATTGTTTTTAATTTCACTTTTTGTGTGCCAGCAAAAAGTTTCTATTTAACGATTCACTAATACAGAGACGAAACTTCAAAATTGAGTAGAAGTAACAGGCACTGTTCCATTGGATTCAGAATGAGTGTCTTATTGAGTGAAACCAATGGAAAACGACATAAATGAAAAGTTACTCATGCTGTTTTCCATTGGACGTCCGGAAGCGTCCAGAATCGTCCGGAACGCTTCTGAAACCGTTTCATTGGCCCAAAAAATACTCTTCTGACGATTCTGAGGAGAGAAAATTGATTCTTGATTTGAATTCAGAAGACACTCAAAAGCACTAATACATGCAACACGAAACTTCAACAAAAATTCACTCAAACGTCAAAACAAACTGCAGTGCAACTTCATATTTTTTGTTCATCCCATTCGAATTAATTGTGCACTCGAAAACACTGAATTTAATAAAATTTAATAAACAAATTAAGAAAAATTATTATTTGTAAGTAAGGGGTGGGTACACTATCGTTTTTAATTTCACTTTCTGTGTGCCAGCAAAAAGTTTCTATTTAATGATTCATTAATACAGAGACGAAACTTCAAAATTGAGTAGAAGTAACAAGCACTGTTTCATTGGATTCAGAATGAGTGTCTTCTTGAAAGAAACCAATGGAAAACGACATCAAAGTAACCTTCTTAAATATGACATTGCAACTCTTCTTTTTGACACATTAACAACAGCTCACTAAAGAAAAATAAAGTACATAATGCTCCACTTTGCAAATCATGTTATCACATTTCAAATTAAGAAATTGCAAAAATAATTGAATTTCTAGAAAAAAGGGCAACAAAATGGCAAAATTTATGTCAAATATCTCTGTCAAGATATGATTGCAGAGATATTCCTGAAATCCAATCAAGAGATGAAACGGAGTGACTCCATTAGATATTTAATGGGCGCGTTCAATGTTTGAATGGATAGCCTATCTAGGATAGCTTTGTATCCATGTATGTGTTTGAACGCAAGTCAGCTGTTGATGACAATTCTCATAGAATAGCTTTGTATCCTAAAATTTTTAGGATAGCTTGGGATCTTTTTTTAGCCAGCAGCTGTTTCGTCATCAGCTGTGTTTTAACAAGGGATTACAACAACACAAACCTATCCAGATCGCTTTAGTTCGGTGTTTGAACGTGGCCAATGTCGAGACGAGCATTCTGAGAGAAATTATCTACTGTGGAGTCCACTTAGCAAATACCAAAACCATTAAATAACAAACGAAAACTACCTTACCTATTCGAGTTTACAGAGTTCTATTTACCTACAACAAACAAAATTGTTCGAAACGGAACCGTGAGCCCATATCCGTTGCAGCCGATTTTTAATTTTACCCATACCGAGAGCTTAGATGTTTACACATCAAAAATTGAAATGAACGTACTTGCTCTTATGCTCAAGACGGTGCAGAGTTTAAATACAGTACATTGTAGATAAAGACATCAAAATTATGAGAGAAAAACATTTACAGCCCTATTATTGACACGATTCAAAACTAGTTTTAATGTAAAACTAGTTCTATAGGGATTTCGAGTGGTAGGTTTTGAACATATTGGTATTATTCAAACAAAAATTGACATCTAAAACTCTGATTTCGAGTTTTAGATGTCAATTTTTGTTCAAAACCTGAAACTCAAAACCTCTATAGAACTAGTTTTACATTAAAACTAGTTTTGAATTGTGTCAATAATAGGGCTGTTAAAGTCATGAAATGCTATATAAAAATAAGCTCTTTACTCCTTCAAAAAAAAAGAATGTCATCCTAATTATTGACCAAATGTGATTGAAAGAAAAAAAGAAAATTAAAATCGTTGGAACGGTTTTTAATTAATTAAGTTTTACATCAAAATAATATAATATTGCCTGTCTGGTTTAATAAATGATTAATAAGCCTTAAAACAGAAATGAAACGTGTATACCGAAAAAGTTTACTAAATGCTATATTTCATGGTGAATTCTGTTGATTTAGAAAGGAATATGAATTTTTAAAACGATTTCTCTATCGCCAGCATTGTTGTCCAAAGAATCTAAATTTAAAAGCTACTTTAAAGCATATTGGACTTTTTTGAACACCAAGAGGAAATCTGTTGGTTTTCCATCTTGCAATTTGCAACATGTTTGGGGGCTTCTTTCAATCAAACTATGTTGGTGAATCCGAAACTAGTTCCGTTTCACTACCTGCTAACTCGTTAGTCAATCTAGGAAATCTTGATATCACGGAGGATGAAATCCTATCTGAACTTCCTGGTCTTCAAGAGTCAAATAGTCTACCACCTGACTAATATTAATTAGCCACTTTTCTCAAAAATTGTATTGGTTTTGGACAACTGGAAGTATTTTTTTGTTACTCCAATACACAAATCTGGTTCAAAACAAGCTATCGAAAATTATAGGCCCATTGCGAAGCTTCAGTTAGTCCCCAAAATTTTTGAGGCTATTGTTAAAAGAAAATTATACTCAGTTGTTCACGAGTTGATTTCTGAGTCTCAACATGGGTTTGTAAGTGGAAGGTCAACCGTAACTAATTTAGCGATCTTCACTAACTACTGCCTTTGTAAGATGGAGCAGCACAATCAAGTTGACACTATTTTCACAGACTTTGCGAAGGCCTTTGATCGCGTGCAATTCCATATCTTGGAGCGAAAGTTATCGAGCCTAGGTTTTCACTCTACCTTGTTGAAATGGATAATGACAATGAGTTACTTAAAAAACAGAAAACAGTTTGTTAAAATAAGATCTCATTTTTCAAAGGTTATTTTTAGTCACTCAGGAGTGCCACAAGGTAGCCATTTAGGACCACTCCTTTTTCTTCTCTTTATTAATGACTTTCGAAAGTGTATTGTTGATTCTATTGGCTTGTTACTTGCAGATGATTTCAAACTTTTTCGATTAGTAAAATGTCTATACGATTGTGTAAAACTACATCAAGATATTAATAGATTAACAGAGTGGTGTAAAATCAATTGCCTACACCTAAATAATCGTAAATGTTCAACCATGTCATTTACAAAGTCCAAAAATCCAATTGTATTGGAGTATTAAATCCTTAACAGTCTTCTTCCGCGTACTTCGGTTCAAAAAGACCTGGGAGCAGCGTTACCTTCGGGACTCTTTAGAGTCATTTTGACTCCTTTTAAACGCTGGGACTCCAGGACTCCTCTTTTTAAAAATGATTGAAATTTGACTCCTTTTACAATTTTAGGACTCTTTTTCATAAACGCACAAATATTTATTGAATTCTATGATATGAACGAGTTCAATTCGCTTGAAGCTCATTTCCACCCTTTGTTTACATCACACAGTTTCAAAAAAAAATTGTTTCATTTCATTCAAAAAGGTTCAAAAGTTTCAGTTCAGTTGAGCGAAAAAAGACGTCTATGAAAATTTGAGCTCTTAACATTCATGTTAAGACATGCCTCATCGCAGGTTTAGGGTATCCATGCGATTTGTATTGGAAAAAGCACCTGTGGCCTATTGCACCATCTTACAAAATTGTAAGTACAATTACAAATTAGTAGCCCACAAAATTTTAAAATTCCAAGCAAACAAAAATGACTGCTTTTTTTTATCGTGGGACGTAGAGCTACGTCTCAGTAATATCAATTGTGTGTGAGCCTTAGACTATCTATGATGTTAAAAAAGATAGATTTACATACATAGACATAAATACAAAACGCCAAAACACAAAATATTGAAAAAATGATTATTTTTATTTGTACTGGATGCGATATCTATGTAATTCTAATTTCTGTGATACTATTGAAGGAAATAATCTTAGTACATATTACAAAATTATTTGTAATCGAATAATCTCGTGTTTTAATTCCAATGATAAACAAGCTTTCAATACTAAAATATTAGATTCAAAGGCAAGTAATTAAGATGCAAAAAGATTTAAACTATTTTTCCTTGATATCCGAATATCCCATAATTGTACCCTTCATCCAGTTAAAATTAGTGAAGAATACAAATTACCAGAAATAAATGCCCAAGATAGTCGTTTTAAAATATATTTTAAATTGAATAACATTAAAAGTTTTGGTTTGAAGTGTGCAATTTAAATAACCTATTGGAAACATTTTTCAAAAGTATATATTTAAAAAATTTATAAGTATTGTTCTAAGGATTTTAAAATTGGCCATAGCAGCCCTTGCGCAGAAAGAATTTTTTATAAATTGACTCTTATTTAGAAAAAACTTACAAACCGCCTAAAAGTTGAAGTGTGCATATCAATGCTTTCTGCACTTACTCTATTAGATTATAACCAACTAGAAGACTGGATTCCTGATTCAATTTTAATTCAAAAATATAGAAACGATGTTTCTAATAACTAGTTTTATAAATACATAGATAATATAAGTGATATTCGATATGTAGTATTATATTAATATTAAGAATCTTGTTTTGTTTTGTTAAGAAGAGCAACTGTTTATATATTTAAGGAAACTAAGGTAATTTTTTTTTATTTTGAGATTAACTTATGTCTACTAAAAAAATTGAAAAGATGGAAGTTTTTATTTATTGTTTTGTTTAAAAAAGAAGCTATTTGTTATTTTTTCTTAAATAAACCATGTTAAATTAGAACACTGATAAATTTTGATGTTTTTCTTGAAGTTTTGATGGGACTCCTTTTTTCAGCCAGGACTCCTTTTTTTGACTCCTTCCGAAAATTTTCAGAGGTAACCCTGCCTGGGAGTTGTTTTTGACAGCCAATTAACTTTTGCTTTGTATAAAGATTTTTTAATCTCTACGGCAAATGCTATGCTTGGGTTTCTTTTTCGTAATGCTACGGATTTTTGTGATCCATACACCTTCGTTGTTCATTTCCTTGGTTCACTCGAACCTTGAATACTGTTGTATAATATGGTCCACATGCTATAACATAAATTCGTTGCGCATTGAAAGAATTCAAAAGAGGTTTACAAAGTACGCTCTACGCAAAATTTACTCTCGGACATATATTATGCCTACTTATGATACTAGATGTCTTATGATTGGCTTAAAACCTCTCCATAAAAGGAGAGTTTTCTATTTCCCAATTTTTGCTAGAGATATTTTCTGTGGTCACATAGACATTTCGTATTTACTGTCATTATTTAATATTAATGCACCATCGCGGTCCCTTAGGCCAAGACAAAACGCTTTCTTTGATATAGCTAGACACTCTACTAATTATGGTTCGAATAATCCTATAAATAATGCCGCAGTATGTTACAATCGATATCGAATTTGAAGAGTTGTTGGATCTCCATATGAGTAGAAATGAATTCAAAACGATTGTCTTACATACTGTGTAAATATTTTGGATTTAAGTTTAGTTACGTAAGATATCATTGCCTATACGAAAGTTATTGATGAATAAATAAATAAATAAATAAGTATGTAAATAAATATATTAACTAGTGTCGTGCAATTTAGGAGACCTAAGGTCTTACAGGCATATAGTTAAAAATATTACAATCTCTAATTCTTAAAAAAAATTGTAGAAAGCATTTTGGTAAGCAAATCTTTAGTATTTATTCATGTGCATAAACACATAAAATTAAAAGACATTTTTGAGATATGAATTAAAAAAAACAGAAATATGTATTTTGAGAAATTTTGATATGCAATAAAATTATTATATAAAATCTTATTTGAAAAAAAAAATTAAATTAATCTTAATACGTTGAATCAAAAATGAGAAAATTCAAAATAAAACAAAACTGTTCTATGAAAGGTCCTATTAATAGTTGCTAAGTTTGTTAAGTTTAAATTTTATAATTTTGGTAGCAGATCGCACTCATGTTAGTATACACAAAAAGTTTTTACAAAATCATATTAGACGTTTTTGTGAACAAACAATATTTTCCTTAACGGTTCTTTAATTTTTGTATGCAAGATATCGTTATATTTTCATGAAAGTAAATTTGTTCCTGAACATATTGTCAAAAGTTTTAAAAACTCTTGAAAACCGAGTTTCAGAATAATCATGTGTATCATTTTATACATATTTGATTTTCAAAAAAAAATTGAATTTTTTTTAAATACATACATATTCCAAAAATATTTGTTGAAAACTTTGGTACACAAAACTTTATTATTTTATTTTTTATAAGCTTCTGTACAAACAAAAATTCTTGAAATAAGTTTTAAAGTTTTGAAGAAAATCGAAGATACACAAATTAAAAACCATTTTTTGAAAAATGGTATTCCACTCCAATGTAATCTTCACTAAAATTAATTTGTTGAATATCTGTTAAAGAAAAGTATTGGAGCCGTTTTTGAGAAAAATATAATTATGTAAAATTGCAAAAAGAAAAAAGGTATGGCACATACCGTTATTTATGGTGCTAAAAAAAATTAAAAAAAAACGTGTGTGGGGGAAAGACCATAAAACGTATACCGTTTGAAGAAAGATAGACAGACGAGAGCATTATTTGTCATATAGTACCTTTAAAAATGTTATCCCTACCAACAGCTAATTTAAGCTGTTAATTGATTTTGACTAGTACAGTACCTCGTGGCATAATGGATAGTGCGTAGGACTGTCATGCCGAAGGTGTGGGTTCGATTCCCAGCCGTGCCACCCAAAAACAGAAATGTTTTATCCGAGGTACTGCCTCTTGCGAGGAACTGACAAATCCTCCAAGAGTATACTTGTCATGAAAAAGTGCTTCTCGTCTAACCGTTCGGACTCGGCATAAAATTGTAGGTCCCCTCCATTCCTGCCCACAACACGCACACAGGAATGGTTGAGAATTGTAAGTCACTAGGCACTGGTTCTCCACGAGCTTTTGCGCAACCCAATTAATTTATTTATTTATTTAATTGATTTTGATTATCCACTTATTTAATGTACGTAATATTGAATGAATTTGTTTTAAGTACAACTTGCAGTAGGATTAGATCAAACAGAAAAATTACCTTTGTGCAACCTAAGCATATTACACATGTTTTTAAGGTAGTTTTGAATGTTGAATCAAATGACATAGAGTTAACTGATAGGTTTCGAGCCACAAGGAAAAAACGTTATGTCGAACCATTCAGAACCTCAGATGTGGATCCAGCACATCCGAAAACATTAATCAGGAACAAAATCAAAGCTTAACCACAATTTGCAAATTAAAAGCCCTTTTTAACACAAATCGACTGAATTATAAGAAGATAAAATTATACAATAGAATATTGTATGTACACTCCCGTTCATTTGAATAGGTACAAGATTTTCAAGTGCGATTTACAATTATAACTCCAAACTAAGTGGAATAAATGCATTGAAAACGGCATCAGAGAAAGCATTCAATTTAGGAGAAAATAAGAAAACACACAGTCTTAAACTTACAGTCATTACAGGATTTATTATTATTTCTTTAAATGCATGCTGAAATCGTAGTCCTTTTTTTCTTTCATTTAAATAGGTACACCACCTTTATCATCTCTTTAGCTTTTTTTAACTAATTGAAGGTCAGATCTTTAAAGCTATTTTTGGGTTTAACGTCATGGTTTCTTTGATATGACACAAAAAAATTGAGAAAAAATGAAAAATGGGTGGAAGTAAGGCTAGGACCGCACTTGCGATTTTCAGTTGGTGCGATTAAAAAATCGGTGTCGCAACAAATAATTGACATGCACTCACTTGCGGCTATCTATCGCGCGATTTTTTAGTCGCAAGAAATAGAACATAAAGCTTTTAATGTGAATGCACGCACATGCGTCTATTTAATTTTGTGACAGAAAAAACGCTCAAAAAATAGATCTGGTTCCATTTTTTTAATCGCTGCGATTTTAAAGTCGCGTATGTGTGCATTCACATTTAAAACCATGCGTCTCATTTCTTGCGGCTAAATAATCGTATGTTTGAAAATCGCAAGTGCGTGTATAATTTTTTCTAGTTGCGACTACGATTTTTTAGTCGCGCTATTTTAAATCGCAAGTGTGAGCACAACCATCTAAGTCCGTTTGTTTCATTTTAACTTTCGACAATCGCATCGCCAGAAAAATGGAACAAATTTTCTACTTTTAATCGTCGCGATTTCTAGGTCGCATATGCGTTCATTCTTATTCAAATTCATGTGTTCTATTTCTGACGACTAAACAGTCGCGCGATTGAAATCGCAAGTGCGGTCCTAGCCTAAAGCTTGTGGCGCGGTTGAGTACGCGCGAATTTGTAATGTTCATGATCAAGGACTAACGGGAAAAATTAATAGAATCTCTTTTTTAGTCTATTATTATCTGAAAAATAAACAAAAAAATGGAGTCGATATGAAAGGATGCAAAAAAACCTGCTGCCTCCCCAAGTGATGCACGAAACATTCTGAGGGTTGGATATAGTTCGTCGGTTTAAATGGCTAAAACAAGGGAACAAGCCAGCTTTGGTGCCAGTTCTGAAAACCCTAACAAAGAAGAAAATCAAATGAAACCACCCCTAAACGAAGTAAGCAAAAAAAAACAACAAAAAAACCAATGCGGTTTTTACCTATTCAAGTGAACGGGAGTGTGTATTAGATTTTAGCAGAGCTCTGTATCAGTTCAAGGCTGTGGGTTGTGATGCACAGACTCTACGTGTTTGTACTTTTCTTGATTAATACCCCAACATTGATAACATCCTTTGATACAACTTTGAACCAATGGAAAGTCAAAAGCCCGTGACGGTAGACCTTAATTTTTGAAAGATGGTTAAAAAGTGAAAAAGAAAGATTATACGGGTGATTCTACAAAAAGTGGAAGAAAATGATGATAGTTTCTGCAAACAATTTTTGAAAGCAAATAAACGTAAAAACTAACTACAGTTGAACTTTGGAACGTTCATTCCCATAGTTGAAAACGGCCAGTCAAAAAAATAAAAAACAACGATTTTATGGCAATTTTGTGAAAACAGAGGTGTTCCTGGGAACTGAAAATGTTTATAAATACTTTCCTAGTTTAGGTAATTTTTTTAGAAAATCGTACCCCTCTTGTAAGCAAAGAGACTACACCCCCCTCCCACACAATTTTTTCTTGTTTGGATCCAACCTGTGCCCTGTAGCGATTTTATGCATTTTTTACAAAACACTCTGTATAGCTTATCATTAAATTTCCAAGCAACTTGAAAATTAGAGCAAGTTCGTACGACCAAGTCGTGCTTTTTATTTTACAATTATTTTTAAAGAAAAACAACATTTACTGAACATTTCTGAGGCCTCCAGATAGAAAATCAGTCATTAATGTGCAAGGGGACTGAGGCCAGGGGACTGAGTGTTTTCATAGTTTTTGGGCCAAAAACATAGTAACGCATTGTACGAAAAATAAAAACAAAAATATACAATTAGGGTTTTGCTTAGCCTATAGTATAATGTAAAAAAATATGCCTGCTTACATTGACATTTTTACTGTAAATACTCATCAGGGTACTGAGAAACTGAACGGGCATTCCATGATCTCTCGCACAAATGCCTTCTTCACAAATGAAATAACAAACGGACCTAAGATATGGATATGAATTTATTTTCACGAGACTTAATACTTCAAGTTGCTAGACCTTAAACTTCGATACTTTTCAAAGTTAATGATATTTTTGCCTGTTTCAATCTGTCACAATCTGTCAGGGAACTGATAAGGAATCCGTGGGACAAAGTTCAATGACATTTTTTTTTAAGAAAACATAATATTACTAAAAATATATTTATATCATAGAAAGATATATTATTTAACGTCAAAAATTGAGAGTTAATTTTGGGGGAGCGTTTCGGAATCTCGCTTTTTAAAATCCCGTTTTTCAAAAATCCCGAAAAAAAAGTTTTAAAATCCCGTCTACTAAAATACTGTTTTTCAAAATCCTGTCTCCCAAAATCCCGTTTATTCAAGATCCCGATCTATTATAATCCCGCTTTTTAAAATCCCGTATTTTCCCGATAAACCCGTTTTTTCGAACTCATAGTTTAACCTTAATGATTTAATGTTGGTCATTTTGTTCATTTTATATTATTTTTAAATGTGTAGTACCTAGCAAAACCAAAGAATAATTCGACTTAAAGACTAAGAGCCGTTTACTGCACCGAAATTTTTATATTTATGTTCAATTTAAACTCTTATTTTTTAGTCTTTCCTTATCGTAAGCTCTAAAGCTCTTACGTTGAATTTAAAATTTCAAGTTTTTTTCAGCAAAGGGGCCTTGACAATTTGAGAGCTTTTTTTTTCTTATTTTGGCTGTTGGTATACATTTTGTATGCTCACAAAATGAAATGAAATAAAAGACTGTAATAACAGATAAAATAAATTATCAGCGATATTTAAACTCTGTCAAAAAAAAGGTATAGGTGTAAGTAACAAATGAAGCGCTTAGAAGATGAAGGTGCTAAGTGACATTTTTTGAAAAAATCGTTTTTCGTACAGATGAAGGTCCTATACTCAAACTTAAATTTCTATCTCATCTGCACTTCTCTATCTCCTCTCGATTCAAATTTAGGCAAGGATGAAGGTGTTATATGCCATGGCTTTCTCAAAAAACTTAGTGGAAGAATGTGTTAAACGCGCTTAAAACCTTCATTTATATGCAAAAAGAATTTTACCTCAACGTTTTATTTTACTTTATTTTGTGGATGAATGTGCTATGTGAGCAATGGATCACAAAAAAATTTGTGGAAAAAGGTATTAAGTACACAAAACTGTAAATATCTCGCAAGTCCTTTGTTTTCAACAAAGAAGAATATAACTATAAGAGACACTTGAGTTATGTTACCTTAAAATTTGCCGTATATAATTTTTAAGGTTCTTACCAAAAAAGTTATAGATCAAAAACTTTAAATGCTGATTACTCAAAACTTTGAAAATGTCACTTAGAACCTTCATCTTCTTAACGCTTCAAATCATTTTTATTTGTTTTCCAAACCTTGACTAAAGTGACATTTAATTCAATAAAACATGTTAGGACTATAGTTTGATCTTCATATATTTAGATAGTGTTGTTGAACTAGATATTTTTTAAGGAGACCTAATAAATAGCACTGTAATGGCCAATTTCATAAACAAACACTAAAATTACTTTTATCTAAACTCCTTCTAAATTTTATCAGACATTTAAAATTTGTCAGTTTCACCAATACAGAAAAGGGATATTTTAGGGATATTTTAATTTTACTGAGTTGGCTCACATCCCTGGATTCAAAAAAAGAGGTTGTTTCCCTCGCACATGCAAGGTCTATGAGAAAAAGTGAAAAAGCATTATGGATGAGGGACAATTATTCTGACAGCTAAATTTGAGCTGTTGTTGACTGGAATGGCTTAGCAAAAAGCACTTTTATAATTTAATGAGACAAAAACGAGCTTTTAGTTTACAAGGGCATTTAAAATCTTCTTAAATATAAAAGCATTTGGTGAAACCAAAACACATAATTTTAAGGCTAAATGGCTTTTAAAATAATTAAAACCCTTTCGTGAAATTGGCCATAAATATATCTGTACCTTAGTTCTTAGAGGGCCAATGTCCATTTTGTACAATATTGACTTGAGTTCATTATTTGACTCAGTGGTCAGTGGTCAGTGAAAGATGTTTTAATAATGGAGTAATGGAATAATGGCACATGTGCTTCAATTGTTTCTTAACAAGATATTGATGGTTAAGGTAAGCTTAATTTTCAAATATAATATGCTTTTTTAGAAATTAAAAAGCAAAATTTTCGATTTGCCAAACATTATCAAATTGGACATTGGCCCCTTTAAAAAGAAGGTACAGATATGTATATAAATTAAGCTCTAACGCACGGTAACGGTTTAAAGTTTCCCCGCTATCAACTACTGCAGTAACGATTTGCGAAGCCAAAATTTAAATATTATGTAGTTGCTAAGTATTGGATATCGATACGATTATTTCACGAATTTCTTAAGTTTCTTATCATCTTGCTTTTGCAATCAATCATTCCGCTTTTGCAATCAAAACTAATTGTTTTTTTTTTTAAATCGCGCGATTTTTAAAAATGTAGATAGATATCAATCAGATTTACAGTCATACAAAAAATCAGGTTAAATACATGAACGGTTTTTTAAATATCAGCGGACCCACCAAAAATTCCATCATTTGTAGAATCACCCACAAGGAGTACTGGAGTTGCAATTTAGTATTAATTTAAATATTAATAACCAATTATTGAGGGACTAGAAACCAACTATTTAGAGCATTGTCTAAATCAACTACCATCTATTATTTTCCAACGTTTTTTGAACAGTATTCAAAGATGGTAACGCCAAAATATTCTTCAGAATCCCCTTTATACCTAAGCTTACTCATCATCAACAACTTCATCAGATGATCAAAAGGGACAATGTAACATTTGCATATATAGAGCAAATTGCACACTAAAAAAGCTCTTTACCAATACAAAAACACCAATTGACAAAGATCAACAACACAACGTTGTATATGAAATCGGGTGTAAGGGGGATGGACAAACAAAATGTGAACAGGTCTACATAGGAACAACAAAAAGAGCTTTAGGAGTTCGAATCAGGCAGACATACGAAAGGGAAAGACGACAACTGGACTAGCACAACATATAGACGACACAAAACACACAGCTGACTTTGAAAACGTCAAAATTCTAGACAAGGAGGAGAAGGAGAACACGAGGTATACATTAGAAAGCTTAAGAATCCAACAAAAGCTGACAAGAGCGATGAATACCAAAGAAGACAAAGACAATATCAACAACAACTATAGTGTGGCAATAAAAAATCTGTGATATAGAGTAAAGGTTCTTATTTTAGTCAACAGTAGTGTCCAAAGTTTGTGAGTTGTATTTATTTATTTATTTATTATTATTGTCAACTTTTGATTTTCCATCAACAAGTGTTTAAATTAAATGTAATCATGCAAGTTAACTTTTAATTACTAAAAGAAAAAAAATTGTCATTTTATTAATCTTATTTCAAAAACTTTGTATTCTTATAATAATTCAGTTAACGATACCAAAATAAAATAACCCTGAAGAAGTTGGAAAAGACCCAACAAAACGTCGGGAAAAGAATGAAATAATTCGTTTTATTTGCATTCAGGAACATAAGGATCTGTAAGCCAGAAGTAATACTAAATTAAAAAATTTTTTATCCAGATCTCCAATCAATTAATCAGTATTCAAAAAATTCAAACCTTTTTGGCAAAAATTCCTGCTTCGTTTAGTAGATATTTGAATTGATATTAATTAAGAATATCTCTACAATAACCTTAAACCTATCAAAAAAACACTCAAAAGAATAATTTTTGTATTTTAAGACCGATAAGAGTATTTCCTTAGATTATCTACCGTTAATAAATATTCAATATTCATACTTTTTTTTTTAATTGGACAGTTTGAAATGATTTTTTTAAGATTTCTGTATATCTTAAACTTAGAATATTTTTAAAATTTCTGTATATTTTTAACTTAGAATATTTTGTCTTTATTTTGTATGTGTTGGTACAAAAATGCTAAAAACAATTTCATTCGTACAGAAACTTACCTTGTGTGGGTCTCTTGAATTTGTAAAGAAAATATTTGGCATATAAATTGACATTCTATGTCCCACCATAGAATGTCGAGTGCCAATCGAACTATTTCTTGAAATATTTGATCTTTCTACTATAATTGAGCACCGACGCATTTTGAACTTTTATTTTTTTTTTTAAATAGAAATATGTTGGTAATTTTTTATTTCTATTTTATAGTTTGAAAAGGATGAATATTATGATAATTATTAGAATATTTTACTTCTAATTAATATCTTTGAATCCAACATAAAATTCAAGAGAATTCATTTCAAAATCAATCAAGTTGAATAAAACACTTAATTTATTTATTTAGAAAATTTTTAATCTACTCGAATATTATGATACTCTTCAATTTATATTTCTTTATTTTTGCACAAATAAGGATATTTAAGTTTAACCGTCTGTTATGAAGGATAGATCTTAGTGAACTGATGACACCACATTCTGTTGATGTGATAACTTAAAGGAAAGTGCATGCACTTCAATCTCAAACTTATAAAAGGATTTTTTACACATTCTTTTTTTTCATTTTAAGCAATCTTGTGCATCTAATTTGAATTTATACTTCTTAATTTTGCAAATGATTGCGTAGGTGCCTAGAATATTTTAAATATGTAGGTAGGTATTATGTACCTACTTATTATCTGGAATTAATTAACTGTATTAATCAAGATACATCCCCAATCCTCATTCATGTATATACAACATACTCACTGGCTGATTCATTTATCTTACTCATCCTTGAACAGCTTATACAAGAAGATATACATAGAAATTTCCTATCATGAACTCCATCGGAAAATTGTTACGTATCCTAAGAAAAAATTATTCCAGAATCCATCTCAGTGAAAAATCGCATACAAATAATCATACAAAAGGATTTGGTTGGTGATCTGACAGCTTTTCTCCAAATTCGATTGCAGTTTTATAAAGGCGTGCAATTAGTTTGATGTTTTGAAACTCATATCAGAAGTAGTATAAAATTGTTGGTACATTTGTATATGTAAGCTTTAGGAAGCTTAAAAAAAATCGAACAAAATCAGTTACACTATTGAGAAAGTTCAAATTGAAATATGTATGCTGTTACGGGAGGTGTATTATGTAATGTAGATTCTACCAGTCAATACCCAAGCTTGACTTATATTACGGGGTAATTAGATTTCATTATATGGTGCTCTGGGAAATAATTGAATCGGTCATTTCAAAAACCACTTAAGTCATATTTTTTTTCAAATATTCTTTTTTTGCTGTAAATGCTAGAGTAAATGCGTACTCTGAGAATAAATTACGTCTGTTCTTACATTCCTTTCTCTTCAAATAATACCTCACAATAGACGTTCCATGCAAAAACAACGTAAGTCAATTGACTTAAGTGGTTTTTGCATGTACTACTAGAAGGTGGAAGTGTTATATCTAGCTTTTATGTTTTTAAATTGCGTTGTTGTAATTGATTTAAATATCAATATTCAAATCTTTAATTTTACTCTTTTCAAAAATGTTGTGTTTTAAAACAGGTAGTTCCACAGACAAGAAATTGTAGCCTTAAAAAATATTTTCAAGTGAAACAGAGTAATAGTGAGCCAAAAAATAAGAGAGTGTGTAGTCCGTCAACATTATAACAGAAATGTTATTGAAAATACTATAGTTAAAAAAACAGGTATACCTACTAATTGAATCGGTCATTTCAAAAACCACATGAATAACATGATAGAGAATATTATGATTTATTGATTATGTACCTAATCCGGAGGCTCACCAGCTAGTCAATACACGCTATGGAGTAGGTAACTAATACATAGAAGCTTTTGCAACTCGCTCACCTTTTTTGAAGCTAGTTGATAAGCGAGTATCGTGGCGAGCTATCAGGCATTAAATGTATGTGCCCAACTGGCTTGCCAGTACACTTTCGTGTGACCTAAGGGCTAAAATATATTGAAACATGATAAATTAAAACATGTGACATGTTAATAAGTTGATATTTAAGTGTAATTTTTAATAAAAAACAATAAAAGCCTTTGATTCTGTTTAAATTGTACACCACTGTACCCGTTTCTTGCTAAAACAACGTAAGTCAAGAACGGGCTTACAGACTTTTCTCATTATTAATATTGATAAACTGTGAATATTTTTTAATATTCCAATTTCTAAAGACTCTAACACTATATTGAGCCCAAAAAAGTCCTGTTAAAGTGAAACTCGTTGTTTATTTTTAATAAAACAGTTTTTATTGATTCCTGAAAAATTCTAAATTTGTGACTTAAGTGGTTTTTGAAATGACCGATTCAATCCAAACATGCAGTTGGACTTCGATAATCGAAAGGGTATTAGTACACGAGCCGAAAACCACATTTTTCATAATTGCACCTAGAGTCATTTGGCTGCCATTTTGTTTTTAACGTTTTTTTTTATATCAGATGTAACTCACGCATTTTTGACGCTACAAAAATTGAATTGAATTGTTATGCAACTTACGGTTCTCGCCCTGTAGCGCATATTAGTAGTAGAGAACCGTATAAAATCATATATTTTGTAACTACTTGACTTCTGCTGGTAAATAGAAGCCTCGAGGTTCAAAAGTAAATTAGTACACGAGTACCACATTTTTCACGACTGCCGCTAGAGGCATTTAGCCATCATTTTGTTTTTTATATTCTTTTTATCTGCACGTAACTAACTTTTTGATTATGCCTGACAGAAAAGTTGTAGAACAAACTTGTAAAACATTTAATTTCCTACAAAATGTTTCTTGTAACTTTTTTCGATAAGTACTTTTTTAAAGTTGTACTGCACTTTTTTAAAAAAGGAGGGGCTTCTTTTCATTTATCATACAAAATAAATTTCGAAATAAAAGTTGTATGTACACCCTTCAATTATCTATATTTGTTGCCTCAACATTTTTCCTATCCGGTATAATTCTGTAGCGCATATGTGGTATACTCAAAAAATTCGTACAGGATTGGATGTTTTATTTTTGTTATAATTTTGTTTTGTTATATTCATATCATGATTGGCCAACTCAAACAAATAATTGATGACATAAATCTCTTCCACCCCACCCTCATCATGGAGTTTTTCACTACAAAAACGAGTGAACAACAAAGAAATAGAATTAGATTTATCATAATTATTACACTGTTTCAAAAAAATGTTATCTTCCAAACAGGCTCAAAAGTTTCAGTTAAGCGAAAACAGATGTCTGTGAAAAGGGCTCTTAAAAATCATGTTTGTATAGGAGAAAACTCCTGTTTGTATTTGGAATTTTATAACTTTATAATAACAAGTATTTAAACTAACTACATATACGTTTTTCTTATAGAAAATTGAACTTACTACAAAAAAGGTCTTGATATGTTTTATCGTAAATCCAGCTGTTTTAAAGTTACAGCCACTCAAACTAATTCGTTATAATTATCTAACATTTATTTAACATAAAATTAAAATAAATAAATAAAATTTGCATTATTTTAGTAAGTTAAGATATTAATTAGGGAATTTCTTTTTTTGAAAACTCAATATCTTAATATTTCAAAAATGACCAAGTCGATTAAACATTTTTAAAATATACCTAGATAATTGAAAGGTCTATCTACAACTTTTTTCGAAATTTATTTTTTTTTGTAATAGATTGAAAAAAACCCCTCCTTTTTTAAAAAAATGCAGTACAACTTTAAAAAAGTACTTATCGAAAAAAGTTACAAGAAACATTTTCTAGGAAATTAAATGTTCTACAAGTTTGTTCTACAACTTTTTTGTCTGGCATAAACAAAAAGTGAGTTACGTGCGAAGATATAAAGAACATAAAAAAAAACAAAATGGTGGCTAAATGCCTCTACCGGCAGTCGTGAAAAATGTGGTTTCAGCTCGTGTACTAATTTACTTTCGAACCTCGAGGTTTCAATTTACCAGCAGAAGTCAAGTAGTTAAAAATAAATGATTTTATACGGTTCTCTACTACTAATATGCGCTACAGGGTGAGAACCGTGAGTTGCATAACAAAACTGTTAAGGCAAAAAATATAGATAATTAAAAGGACTATAACTTTTACCTCGACATTTTTTCTTTAGAAAAAAAAAATAAGATATGATGAATTTACAAAAATCAATCCCTACTTTTTTTAAGAAAATTTAAAAAAAACGCACTTACCGTAAAAAGTTTCAACATATTTTGTAGACAATTAAATTTTGTACAAGTTTATTTTTCGATTTTTTTTCGTAGCGTCAAAATGCGTGAGTTACGTCTGATAACAAAAAAAAAAAACCATTAAAAACAAAAAGGTGGCCAAATGACTCTAGGTGCAATTGTGTAAAACGTGGTTTTCGGCTCGTGTATACTAATACCCTTTCTAATGCATTATTGAATTATTTCCCAGCAAAAATCTAACTACCCCATACCATCGCCCAAGTGGAATTTTTCAGTAATTTCAAATAATAACATTCAGAGTTGCTGCTTTCCTCCCACTCGATGCAGGGTTGCAATTTCTGAAAAATTGGCTTTAAATGCAAAAAGAATTTTGAAAGCTCATATTTCATTTTTTTTTAAATCCAGTTGCTTGAGGTATTTAAATATTTTTGAGAATTTAAATTTCAACGTCAAATTTTTTTTTTAAACTTATGTTCAAGTTTATATTTTTCAAAATATTGCGTAATTAAGTGCTATATTGTTTTCAATACTCAATGCCCTTATAGTCGGCGACCCGACCGTAAAATTACGTATCTCATCGCGGCCACGCAAAAATTTGATGCCAACCGGTAGCTTTAGTCCAAGCATTTACAAAACTACTGTACGGACAAAAATGTACTTTTCAGGTTGCAATTCAATTTCAATTTTGCTTTATTGAACATTTCTATTTACAATTGGCTTAAAAATAATTTATAACTATTAGATACATTGATAAATAATAAAATTTTGTTGGCACATAAGGGGCCTAACGGTATACATTGGTAAAATTTTGAATAAAAAATAAGATTTATAATATGTGAAAACTTAATATAAAAGTCGGTTTGACTTTGTCGTCCTCGGGTTGTTCAGTCCCGGTTGTCCAGTGGCAGTGCATTTATATAGGATGGGGGATAGAGTTGGCGTTTAGCCACGGTAATGTCCTGACCCTGGGTCAGAGTAGAAGTGTCCTGCTTCATCGTTGGTTGTTGTAGTTATATCCAGAATTTCCTTGGCACCTAGGTACCTTGGTTCCGGATGTCGTTGTTGGTTTATCATCCTTCTCATCAGTTGATTAGGGTGGTTGGCGATGTTTCTAACCAGTTTATCTGCAGATAGCAATAAGTACTTGTCCAGGGGGACTACCTTGGCTTCAGAGTAGAGTTGCTCGTTCTTGAAATGTTTGCGCCGCTGACGATCGAAATGAAGCCCAGTGCATATCCTCAGAATTTTCCTTTCAAATATTTGTAGTTCCTTCATGGCTGTTTTGGAGATAGTGAACCAAACTGGGAAGCTGTAACTGATGACTGGTCTCAGAAGTTGCTTGTACATTAGAACTTTTGTCTGCTGGCTTAGCCCAATTCTTTTTTTCATCAGCGGGTAGAGGCGATGGAAGGAAAAGTTTGCTTTTTTAAGGACAGTCCGTGAATGTGGGTTGAATCTCAGCAGCTCATTGAAGTTTATGCCCAGGTACTTGGCGCTGCGCTTGGCTGGTAATATGGTTCCGTCTGGGAGTGCTAGGGTGATGCTTCTGCAGTTTCCAGCTGAGCGGCCTCGTCTGCCTCCTGGTCGTCTGAAGCAGACAAGCTCCGATTTGGGTGAGTTGATCCGGATACCCCATTTGGTGTAAAACTCGAAGAGTTTGCGAATGTGGGCCTCGACTTCTCGGACAGCTGTTAATGGCGATAATGATGAGTAATATGTGAGCGAGTCATCAGCGAAGAGAAGGTTCTCGCATTCACTTGAGGTTGGTTGGTCAGAGGTCATGATGTTGTATAGAAGTGGTCCAAGCTTCGACCCTTGGGCAACTCCCGCCCTGATGCTCTTCACTGTCGATTTGCAATTCTCCAGTTGTACGAAAAAGTTCCTGGAAGAAAGAAAAGAGAAAATAATTTGTATTAGTGCTGAAGGAAAGCCTAGTAAGTTGAGTTTATGGATAAGGGCTTCAATCCATACACTGTCGAATGCTTTTTCGACATCCAGAAAGCATCCGACGGTAACTCGATGGTTGTTCAAAGCTGTGGTGATGTCATGATGGAACTTCAGGAGCGGATGCAGAGTGGAATGCTTTTCCCGAAAACCGAACTGCATGTCTGGGTTTTCAGGTTGCATTTTCCTCTTAATGTACTTATAGTAAAAACAACTTCTATAAATTGGATATTAAATGAAAGCTAAGACTGTCCTCCACATGATACCAATGGTTGGACAGACTTTTTTATTTTTTTGGCTTTTGTGACGAGTCCGACCATTTTTATGAAAATTAGTCTTTTTTAACACTGCATTTTACTTAAGGAAAAAACTGAGTAAAATCATATCAAAGCTAGGAAAGTGGGCATAACCACTTTTTTTTTCATTTTGATCCAAAGATGCACAAAATCCCTAAATTTACAAAAGCAAATTTACGTACTCGCTCTGAGATGAAAAAAAAGAACGCGAGACAAATAATTTTTTAAAAATGAGATATCCGAGACCTCAGCAATCTCCAGTCTAATGAACAGAATTCACCAGTTACATTTCTCAGTTTCTTCGTCAAAAATCAAGGCAGTTAATCTAAATCTTAATATATTAAACAAAAAAAATATTGCCACCTATGTCCGCTATAGACATTAAAACCACCCAACCGATGTGCCACAAACCGGTTTCATTATAGGAAGGCAATAATGCGAAGATGGTGTTAGACTGCTAAAACAAAGCATTAGGCACATTACATCCAATCATGAAGTTGATTCTCGACTTTTCCAATACAAAAATTTCCCTTTTTTCCAACAATAAAAAAAAAATATTTCTTCTTCTAGTGAATTGTCAAAGTGGGACATAGCTCCTCGTCCTACGATAAAAAGAAGTTAATTTCTTTGCTCTGAGTGCGATATAGAACTATTTATAGTATCTGTGCTGGAATGTTTTTTCGGTCTTAGCAAAACAGCTATCTAAAAAATTAATTCACTGGGGCCATACACCACGAATTGCATAGGATATTTAAAATTTTTTTTTGTTGTTATATTATTCAAGACCACAAGATTTGAAACTTATATTCTAACCAAGAAACCTAACCTCAAAAACGAAAGCTCAAATCAGACTTCAATAAAGTTAAGTAGAATTGAAAATGTGCTTTTTATTGATAATTTAAATATTTGCTCTTAAAACGAGATTACTCTATGGAATGCATGTGTTTTCCATGATAAGACACAGCTACCTTTATTCACCTCTATTTCCATAGGGATCATTGCTTTTTTTGAGGCTAATGGATGCCTCTCCATGAAGAGATGTCATTTACATCAAAAAGTCATTTTAGCAAATTTTGTTACCTTCTTTTGGCGATTAAATTTGATCTCTTATTCAAATTGAAAGGTTTCGTCTATCCAGCCATTTTCAGGACTTAGTAAATTTGCATCACAAAATAAAATGCATGACTGAGTGGCACTTACTTCAAGAGGCTAAGTATCTTAAAAATTATATTTAATATATGTAATTTATTAAGGTATACAAATATTAATGTTTTCCCCAAAAAATTTTCATAATCATGAAATTTATTTTTCAAGCTCCCAAAATATATTGAGCTCTTAAGCAACTTTAAAAACACTCAGCTACTAGGATGAACAATTTAAATGATTAAATGAGATTAAGTACTTTTTGTTCTTTACAGTTTTTTTGAATGAACTTCAGAAGTAAAGTATAGATTCTTTACACAAAGGAATAGGCAAAAAAAAAAGAGTTTACTCATCTTACATTTATCAACAACTACCTGTTTTTCTATCATCCCTTCATTTTTGTTGCCTTTCTTTCATTCATACACCAACTTACTAACTAACTACCACGACACCACCCTTTGCTATTCAGCAAGCTGACAGTATTTATAAATATGTTAAACCACACAGTTGTATAGGTAAACATGATTTCTTTCTACACAATATAAGAACCACCACCCCCCACCCTTGAGCCTCGAGGGCGGATAAACAAGTGCCCATTTACAATTTAAAGAATTTTAATATTTTTTCTTTTGTAGGCTTTTTTCCCATAACTTCAACGCATATAAGCTACTGCATGATATCTTGACGAGGATGCACTCAGAGAAAAGAAGAAATGAAAAATAATATAAGGGTAGAGTTACTTTGGTCTATTCTGACTAAGGTAGCAGTTTATAGCATAAAATTTTGTTCCAAGAAAACGTTTGTTTACCTTCTGTACTCTTTGGGCAGTGGATTTCCGAACTAAAGCCTCTTTGTGTAAGCCAAAGCAAAAACTGAAATTCAATTTTGGTAAATTCGAGATTATAAAGTCCTCTCGCATGAAAGTATTTTGGAACAGCTTTTAAATATTAATTTCTGTGTTTCCACACCTATTTATGTTATAATTTTATTTAAATTAAATTAATTGTTGTCAATCTTTTAAACTATCCATCATTTCATATTAAAGTGAATGTAAGATATTCAGATTTTCCTTCAGTGTATTCCTTCTTACTGAAGTAGTTTTGCACTATATTTTTGCTTTGTTTCCTTTTTTTCTACCATACTGCTATAGATCTTGAGTAAACTATGAATATTAATAACTGTGTAACTATAAGAGTAACATAGTATGCTTGATAGTAGTTAAGCGTGAAAAAATATTATGCGCCTGTTAAAAGGGAAGAATATAAAAGGAATTTTACTTGTTGCAGGAATAAATGAAAAGATTTGAAGTAAATGCAAAGCGTAGAGTAAAAGGGCAAACCTAGTAAAAATAAAATTTTAAATCCTTATACCTATCTCAAAATGTACAATTGAAGTGATTTAGGGCTTTTTACCAGATACCTGGGAATGTTCATTATATGAAAACATACTTAATTGTTCAACTTGCAATATATATGGGTGATTCTACAAATAATGAAATTTTCGGCGGCATACATATTTGTTTTATTTTTTCATACAATGCGTTACTATATTTTTGTCGCAAAAACTATGAAAACACTCAGTCCCCTGGCCTCAGTCCCCTTGCATTTTATTGACTGATTTTTTATCTGGAAGTCTCAGAAATGTTGAGTATGCTGCTTTTCTTTTAAAATAATCTATACATCTTCTATACATATAAATAAAATTGGAGTGTCTGTCGTTAATATTGAAATAATTTAAAATTTTTGAGCTCAGGTGGTTGCTTACTTGCCAAGAAACATAACTGCATCATTTAAAAAAATTTTGTCTGTCTGTTTGTTTGTCCGCGGTAACCTTCAAAACAGAAGAACAGTTTATAATGGGGCTTTACGTACATGTAGTGGAGAACTCTTGGGTTAATCTAGGCCAGCGGTTCCCAAACTTTTTAAGCTGTGGAACCCTAAACAATGCCCAAATATATTTCGGAACCCCAACTCCTGACAATAGCAAAAAATGAAAAACAACACATTATAAAATCAATTTTTTATTTAGTGTTAAGAATGAATCTGTTTCATTGTTTTATTTATAATTATTTTAAAATTAACTTCTATGTCCGAAAGTTGTATTCGCATGTCTGGGGCAGCGTCCAGCCTCGATCTGTACCTTCTTAGTTTTTGTGTAAGTATACGCTGAAAATTTAATATAGCTTTCTTGGCAAGTTCAGGGTATTCATTCTTAATAGCAATCCAAAATTCATTTAATGATACCGAATCAAATTCTGTATCTGGAAAGTAATCTAGCATGGATCTTTCGAGACTAACCAAATGTAGAGCAATCACATTGCTAATATCTGCTCTGAATTCTAGCATGTGTCCTTGCAAGAAATCATGTAAAACTGGAAAACATTCAACATTATTATTTTGTACACATGAGAACCAGAAATTAGTTTTTCTTTTCAAAGCTGCCAGTTTGTCTCTCGCAAAAAATACTGTAATAGATTTTCCCTGCAGAGTTGTAGCAGTTTCGTTCTCAAAAATGTCTGAAAGGTAAGCTGATTTCGTAATCCATTGCTCATCGTCATCTTGCAATACATCAAAGAGATTTGCAGTTGAAGACATATTTTTTTCCAGCTGGAACGCATTCAACTCATTACGAAGTAGAAATAACCCGGATAAGGCTTTCCCTCTGGAAAGCCATCGGATCTCCAGTATGAAGAAGAAGCGATTCGTACTGACTGTCCATATCTTTACACACTAATTTAAACAATCTCGATTGGAGAGGACGTCTCTTTACAAAATTTACTATTTTCATAGCTTCATCGAGAACTTTTTTTTAAATCAGTCAGCATTCTTCTCATAACAAGTGCATAACGATGCAAAATACAATGACTGCTGGTACTGCTAGGGGCAATGTTTTTAATTTTTGATACAACCCCTTTAACCTTTCCCACCATTGCTACGGCTCCGTCACTGCATATATCAATACATTTCCCCCAATTAAGGCTCTCCCAAACCAACGCGAAACATTCGCCGACGACGCGAAATCATTTACAATAATACAAAATATGAAAGATACAAAATGCTACACAACAACAAAAAATCGCCTTTGCGAATGATTCGCTACGAATTCGCGTTGGTTTGGGAGAGCCTTTAATGTTGTGTTTACTCATGAAACAGTTTATGACCTTGAAGACTTTTTTGCCAGTTGTATTTGTTTCCAAAGGTGTACACATGAGCAAATCTTCTTGAATATATTTATCGAAGGGATACCTCACGAATACAAGAAGTATTGAAAGGCCAGCAACATCCGTGCTTTCATCGAGTTGCATGGCAAACATTCCCGAAAAATATGGAAGTAACCCAACTAACAATTTAACTTGTATTATACTACGTTTTCATTAGAGCCGAAATGAGATAATTTCGCAAATCACAAAAAAAGTGTTTTCATCTACTTTGCTAATTTCGTTTGACATCCCTGTTAAATTTATGAGTTTTTTTGACAGATTGCATTTATAGTTTGAAAAAATTAAATTAATTGTTCGAATTGTTGTCTACGGTTGACTATTTTATTGAAATGCACCACTCCAAGGGATTTCTGTACGAAGTTAATTAAATAAAATTCCATATTCTATAAGAATATCTATGTACATACATACCAGGTATCTTTCACATTGTGTTTTGTTTCAGCCTATAAATACAATTTTGCTGTATAGAAAAAAGAATCATCTGAATTGAATCTAATGTGATGATACATCAGGATCTATTTGCCAGGAGAGGTGCATAAAACAAGTCCTCAGGTATTACGAATACCTTGAAGGAAAGGCTTGCAAGACTTACTATCAAGAATAAGAAAAATGGAGTTGTTGCAAGTCAAATACAAATAGATTTTGGTAAAACACCTTTGTGTGAAGTGATATCTTTCGGGAAAAAGAAAATTGCCAACATGAATAGGTGAATGGAATGCTGTATTAATTCAGAGCTTTTGTGGAAGTGGATATGTAGTTTTTTCATAGGAAAAATTAATGTATAAATTGCAATATTCCCTGTGGAATTGAAAATTGGTTCAAAAATAATTTGATCTCCTTTTATAAATCAAAATACTCAAAAAATGGCTTTTAATCCAAAAAATAGAGCTTTATTTATTATTTTGTTATTTTTCTACTGAGCGATCAAGAAGGAAATAAAAATGGGCCCATAGCTTTCAACTCCAACACGATATCCACAAGGAGGTTACTTTTATATCGGTCCTGCTGCTTCGGGGACACCGAATTCATGCGGTGTCTCCGAAGGCAGCGGAATATTTTGTGTACCTCTTCAGTCTTCACGTCTCACTGCAGAATAACATACGGAATCAGTGCTAGTAAGTTCCTCCGCTTGTGATTTCACCATCACATATACCGCATTGGACCAAAGAACTAAGGACTCCTGAAATAGCACCACATACAGCAAGAATGATAACTACAAATTAAATATAATAAAAAACAAATATAATTTATTGAATTGACCTGATTTTTATTTTCTCTTTTATATTCTATACCTCCTTCCTAAAAGAGTTTAGCATTTTATATTTCAAATTTGACAATTTGAATTGATTGCGCTTCAATTAAATTCAATTTTGGGTGTGTTCGATTTGTTTTCATCGTATTTCGAAGCTAATTTCGTGCAAATTTGGTTGAAATTATCTCATTTCCAAATGTGAGTTTGTATGGGAAATGAGGTAATTTCGTATCTAATTTGGAAATTTTCAACGAAATTACCTCATTTGGCCTAATGAAAACGCAATATTAGGTCCGATTTTTAAAATCTGATAAGCTATAGCTCACATAGAACTAATATAAGGCTTTGTTATACAATTCACCCATTTTCCAATATTTATTTTTGTTAATAGCCTGTTTAATGCCTTTTAAAATGAAATTGGCAAGTTATACATAGGGCTTGTATGCTTAAGTATAAAAGCCTTGTTTAAGGCCTGCCCAAGTTGTTTTGCCCTAAGTTATCAAAACAATTCGTATACGGCTTTCTTAAATAAGCTTGCTATACAACACACAGCAGCAAGATTTGACATTTCTCTGGAGTTGAAAATATTTTGCAGCGTGTCTGGTCTAATATTCTAAAGTGTTCGTCATTCATTTGAAAAGATTAAAAACAAATATATTATTAAAAAATCTAATTGTCAAAAAATAGTGAATAATAACTAAGAAGTTATCAAAATATCAATGAATTTAAAGTGCCCAAAGTCGTTCAATACTATGAAGCGCGCGCTCGCCGATGTGTTCCTCGATTGATGTGTTTCTTGATAGAATTTGTTTTTTTTTTTCTTAACTTTAACTAATGCATAAATATTTTTGTTTATTTTTGCAATTTTTCTCGTAAATATATTTGTTTTTAATCTAACAAAAAAATGAATGAACATTTGAATGCTTGTTCTGAATTTATATGCGCATTGGTTTGATTGCCTCAAATCTAGTGACAAATGGCACACACAATCCCAAAAAAAAAAAACATTTAATTTTTACAAATTCCATCCAACCAAAAAATCGTTCTTAAATGGTTGTAAGGATTCCAATATTAAATCACTTAAACTTCTATGCTTAGTTTTTCTGATTATCAATCAACAAGAAGTTTGTTATACGTTATTATATTTTTGTTTGGAAAGATAAAATAAAATTTTTAAAGCAAACTTATTGAAATTATTGCCTTTTTTGGTGAGCTATTTAGTTTTGTTTGTGACAGCTGTATCCCTCCGTGAGGAAATATATAGTTTTTATAAAATGTTAGTAACAAACTTAATCAAATGATTGTCTTCTTTGGTGAGCTATTTTGTTTGGCTTGTGACAGCTGTGTTGCTGTGTACCTCCTTAAGGAAATGTATAGTTTTTATAAAACGTTTGTGACTAACTTAATGAAATTATTGTCTCATTTCGAGAGCTATTTCGTATGGGTTGGGACAGCTGTGCACATCTATGACGAAATATATAGTTTTTATAAAATGTTAGTAGCAAACTTATTGAAATGATTACCTTCTTCAGTAAGCTACCTATCCTACCAGCGTACACATAAATACACCAACGAGTCGCACGTACCTACTTGCTGTTATAATTAAGTTTTTTCCTTAACTAGAAAATTTATTTTTCAAATTGTGATTTTATAGAAATAGAAGTATTAAGTGTGATCTTTTAAAAATAATTCACTCGTTTTACACTCAAATGGTTATGTAGCTTCACATAATAACTTAAATTTGCTTAAAAGGAAGTTTCTTTCATAAGAATGTATAGAGAAACAATTGTTCAAGATTTATATCTACATACATACATAATTATTTAAACTCGTATGTTCTTGTATATTTCTTCTTTCAAACCCTTCAAGAATTAATTGATTCGCACTTTTTAAACTTAAAAAAAGTAACAAATATCAAGAAAATCGTATCATATCAGTATGATTTTGGCTAGATGATTCATCTACAAATATAAAGTTGTAGATGTCCTCTGTCATCGTATTATTAGGATTAAAATCTGGAGTGAAATTTTTTTAAATCCAAAACGTGACCTTAACTACATGTATATTGCTGGTAAAATTGTACACGCACAAGTATCAACTCATTAGAATTTTAACATGCACCTTCTGAATTGCGAATTGGCGTAGTGGGTAGCGTGCTGGATATAACAAAAAATAGATAAAGATACCAAGTTTTTTACAATTCTTCTTGGTGAAAAATAAAACCAACATGAATTCTAGTTTTAAGATAGTTCTTAGGCCGAAAGGCATTAGCATTAAGTTATTAGTTTAACTTAGAGCGCCCGAATGGGGCCAGTAAGTTAGTTGTAAGATATTGATAAGTAGGCTAGTTTTTATGAATTTTTGTCTAGCGTTAAGATAGTTTTAAGATGAATTGAAAATAAAAATGAATTTAAAAAAAAAAAAAAAAGCGTGCTGGATATGTGATTGGAGGGATGCGAGTTCAATCCTCGGAAGAGTCATCTAAGTAAGTAACATTTTTATAAATTAAATAATATTCTTATCATTTCAGAATATAGAAAAACGTAATCCAAGCTCCCGCAAGGCAAATAAAGTGACAAAATAAAAATAATAAAAATTAAATTAAATAATTCCAAGCAAGCAAATTTCTTTTATCACACAACTGCATTGAGCGGCTTTTATAAGGCCTAAATGTAAAAAATTTGTATGGCCTTTTCAAGGCCTTATTATACAAGCCTTATTATAACTTGTTTAGTTGAGCAATATTTTGTCTTTTTAAGACCTTTTTACAATGTTGTTGGAAAGTTGTTTAATTGCATAGGACTTGTGACGAAAGGTTTTAAGGGAATCAAATAGCTTCTTCAATGTGCGCCAAAATGATTTGCATAAGGCTAATATTAGTTTCTAGACAAGTCAGAAAATAGCTTGTATTGACACTTAAACAACTTAAATTGTTAGTTGGGAAACACCCATGAAGAGAAAAACATTCCCTAATTTTTTCTAAATGTAAAAACAAGACGTAAGAAAGGACTTCTGGCTTTCCAAAAAGCTACAAAACATTACTGCAAGTGTTGCCGTGGGTTTTTAATTATTGTTTTTCTATTTTATGCAATTATTTTATTAAATTACCCCTCCCGTCCAAGCGGTGGGAGATATTACCCCCCTCCGGTAAGATTTTTTTCTTGTCTACTTTTCACCTACATGCTCTGAATTTTTCGGTAGATTTTACGTGAATTTCCAAAAAAATGGGGAAATTTAATTTACCCCAACAGCGACTATAGGGGATGAAAATAAAAATCTGAAAAAATTAGGACATTTTTTTCTTTATTTAGAGCTGATTTAGGCCCATCCAAATATTAAAACTTAAAAAACCCCATTATAACGACCACCCTAATGTACATACATTTATTATAAATCTTTGTGAGATATATGCAGAAATTGAATAACAGTTGTGCTTCAACGATACCCACACGCATGCATTTTTGAGTCAAATATTCATTCTTTATGAGAGTGTGTAGAACCTTTTCAGTGCTACGCGCGAACTATACTCACACGCATGCATACTACATGAGAGTTGTGGCTCGTAGATTTCTTTGGAAGGTGGATGCTATTGTTTCATTTTAGTTTGCTTTTTTTAAATTATGTTTAGTTCACACTTCGATTAAAAAATATAAACTTAAAAAAAAAATGTTTTCAAACTTTTTTTTGTGGAAATTTTAATTTTTTTTATCTTATCGTTTGTATTTTACTCTTTATACTTCAAGAAATTTGTGGAACCCTGAAAACTCTCCCGCGGAACCCCAAGGTTCCGCGGAACACACTTTTGGAACCGCTGATCTAGGCTACTTTATATTGTAAAAATGTTAACGGTATTTTTAAAATATAAGAAAAAGAATGAAATTGAGGGAAAATTATGTCGAAACAAAAAATTGATATAGGAAATAATAACAAACAAGTAGAAATACTCGATTTTAAAAGTGTCAGACAATTAAATTAGAACAATAAATTGTATAGTCTTGGGAGTGGTGAAAGCCTTGCTCAAAATTTTGACATGCCACCAACAACAAGGCAGTGATGCCACGGCCATTTGACCAATACAATGTATTTTCAAAATGCAAAAAAAAATTTTTTTTATAAATACCTTACACTTTTTATTCGTTCAAACTACATGCCATCAACCTTATGACGGCCCTTAAACCACAATAATGCATTTTTAAAATGCAATAATGAGATTGAAACAGTGCCAGGTCTTATTTACGTAACAATTAAATTGGAGTGTTTGTCTTTAATAATGGAATAATTGAAAGTTATTCAGGTGGTTGTTTATTTGCAAAGAAATATAAGTGCATCATTTCTAAAAATTTTGTCTGTTTGAACACAATAGTCTTCAACACGGTTTCGAGATTTGATTTCTCTCAGTATTTTTCAGGAGAAATCTGGCTGCTATATAATGATATTCGGGGTAAAAAAAGGCTTTCATCCAAAACGGGGTTCAACCGGATATTTGAAATTTTGAGCCTTAAAACTAATTTTATTAAATAAAATGAATCCACATTTCCCTTTGTCACGCCATAACTCAGGAACTGCTTGAACTATTTGGATGATTCTCTTCAGGTTACCTTGGTGTTGATCTAAAAGAGCGCAACTTCAATATCTTAGATGCAATGAACATCGTCAAAAGAGAGAAACAGAAAAAAGAGGGCGAAACGACAGTGGTACAACGTGGCCTTCCACTTTTTATACTGTCGTTCGATAAGACTGAAAAACTAGATGAAATTTATAAAATTAAAACAATTTTAAACATCGTAGTCAAGATCGAACCTCTAAGAAAGAGCACAAGGTTAGTCCCTCAGTGTAAACGCTGCCAAGAATTCAATCACACCCAAACCTATTGCAAAAAAGAGCCAAGGTGTGTAAAATGTGCCGGAAAACATCTAACCGCTGACTGCAACGGTAAAAGTGAAAATCCACCAACGTGTATTAATTGTAATGGAAATCACCCGGCAAACTATAGGGGCTGCGAAGTAGCTAAAGAATTGCAAAAGCGAAGATCAAAATCTGCCCAAACGCAAAGAAAACCACCAAGACTAATAAAAAACGGAACTCCCAAGATTTTTAAATCAGGGAAAGCTTTAAATCAGGAAAAGAAAACAGTGTCAAAACCCTCGGACAAAATATCAAAGCAAGGTAATACAGAAACATATGCCCAAATAGCGGCCAAAAAATATACCCGCTAATAATGATACTGAAACAGATCCGGTTTCGAAAGTCTTTTCAATAATTCTTTCGAAACTTGAAGAACAATGTGAAACAAATAAACTTATCTTTGATAGGTTAAGTAAGCTCGAAAATTGTTTTCGACCCAAACCTCTTTCAAAAAATATATGATGGAAAAACTTAAAATTCTTACATGGAATGCCAACGGATTATGGCATAAGCTAGGAGAATTAGAGATGTTTATGCAGGAAAATGATATCGACATATGTTTGATATCAGAAACGCATGCAAAAAATGAATCAAATCTTAAAATCCACGGGTTTCATGACTACCACGTGTTCATCCGTCAAACAAAGCAAGAGGTGGATCATCGTTATATATAAAAGAGTGCATTGAACACTCGATAGGCTTGAAAATAGAGGTGGAATCAATGCAATTGAGTAGTGATCAGGTTAGAACTAAAAATATTTTTCTCAATGTCTCTTCAATATATTGCCCTCCGCGTTGCAAAATTGATAAGAGTGAATTTACGACACTGATAAAGTCACTAAGTCCAAACTTCATTGTTGGTGGTGACTTTAATGCAAAACACACCTTCTGGGCCTCAAGATGCATATCTCAAAAAGGTCGAATGCTATATGAGGCAGGAATGGAAAATAATTGCGATTTTCATTCAACTGGAAAGCCAACTTACTGGCCAACTGATCCGTCAAAAATACCTGACCTAATCGATTTATTTATGGTAAAAGGAATACCCTCTAACTATGTTGAAATTACAGAGAGCTTTGATCTCTTCTCGGATCATTCTGCCGTCATACTCAATACGAAAAGTCTTATAAAAATTGAAAAACCACCCAGGTTAACAAACGGTAAAACCAACTGGGATGGATTTAAGAAAGATATCGAGGACAGCGTTGAATTAAGAATATCATTACAAACGTCTCTCGAACTTGAAGACGCAGTAGATACCTTTGTTGATATGATACAAAAGGCCGCATGGAATAACACACCTTATCAAAGGGAAGTGCCGCGCCGCAAAGATATAAAATATCCGCAAGATATAAAAGATTTAGTGAAAGAGAAAAGAAAAGCACGCAAGAAATGGCAGCGAACCCGTGCTCCTCAACACAAAGATAATTTAAATCGATTGTGTAATTTGCTTAAAACGAGAATATCAGATTTCAAAAACGGTGAAGTTGAAAATTACCTCGAAAATCTGACAGCAGGAAAAGATTCCAATTACTCACTTTGGAGAGCTATAAAAGTAACAAAAAGACCAAAGCTTCCAGCGCCTCCTATTAAGAAAGGCCAAAATGAATGGGCTAAAAGTGACAAAGAAAAAGCTATGGTATTCGCCGATTACCTGGAGGAAACATTTAAGCCTTTCGATGGACAAGTACTCAACGAAAATTTAAATATGAATTTAACATCAAATGACAGCTACATAATTAGAAATGCTACACTTGCCGAGTTAAAAAGAGAAATAAAGAAGCTTAAATCCAATAAAGCTCCAGGTTATGACTTAATCACGGCAGAAATTCTAAAAATGCTTCCTCGTAAAGGTTTGATCAACCTTCTTTATATAATAAATGCCGCCCTTAGGTTAGAATATGTTCCGAGCCAATGGAAAATTGCGGATGTAATAATGGTTTTGAAACCTGGCAAACCATCTCATGAAAAGAAGTCTTACAGACCGATTTCGCTTCTTCCTGTAATATCAAAAGTTTTTGAAAGAATACTACTCCTTCGCCTGCAGCCGATAATAATAGAAGAAAAACAATTAATACCTGAACATCAGTTCGGATTTAGAAGAAAGCATTCGACCATTGATCAAGTGCATAGGATAACCGACGTAATTGAGAGAGCTCTTGAAGAAAAGAAAATCTGTTCGACGGTCTTTTTGGATGTGTCGCAAGCGTTTGACAAGGTGTGGCACGAAGGCCTCAAATTCAAATTACGACAAGTTCTGCCTGAAGGACTTTATAAAATTCTTAACGAATATCTAGAAAACAGACTTTTTCGTGTAAGACACGGAAATGAATATTCTAATTTCAAAGAAATAGTGGCTGGGGTACCACAAGGTAGTGTTTTAGGTCCAGTTCTGTACCTTCTATTTACACGTGATATACCTCAAACAGAAGACACTATCGTAGCAACGTTTGCTGATGATACTGCAATACTAGCAGTAGGCAAAACGATTAACGAAGCTACGATTAAATTACAAAATGCTCTTAAAAATGTTAATGAGTGGACAAAAACATGGCGAATAGCGCTCAATGAACAAAAGTCAGTCCACGTGGACTTTACGTATAAACAAATAATTAGATTGCCCGTCTTTCTTAATACCGGTCGTGTACCATTTGCGAATGAGGCAAAATATCTGGGAATGACTCTAGACGCGAAATTAAAATGGAAGCCGCACGTAAAAAAGAAATGCGAAGAATTAAAAAGTAAATTAAGAGATATGAACTGGCTACTCGGTAAATATTCCAAGCTTAGTATTGATAATAAGTTGATTTCATACAGGCAGGTACTTAAACCTGTCTGGACTTATGGTATACAACTCTGGGGTTGTACCTGCGATACAAATTTAAATATCTTACAAACGTTTGAAAATAAATTGCTTAGGTCATTTGTAAATGCACCATGGTATATAAGAAACGAAGATCTTCACAGGGATCTCGGAATTCCTACGGTTCGAGACGAAATTGAGAGTTTCGCGCGAAAACATAGAAATCGGCTATTAGATCACGCTAATCCAACGATTATTGACATTCTTGACGAGTCGAATTTAGTACGGGGCCGCACAGTGGACCGTTCTTACATGCTAGACGTCAAAAAGTCAACTCCGAATTTTCGTTGTTGGTGCAATTCTAAAATGTAACGATAACCCACTGACCACAAAAGTACAATTAAATAAGATTTAACTAGAATAAGTTGGAAGTTATCATACAACAAAGACAACCTCTAATCTTCTGTAATAGGGTAACTACCTAGAAGTGAATTTTTAGCTTATTACACTGTACATATAATTTAAAATTATTCGTCAAATTAAAAGAAAAAAAATAGGGAAATCTTTAAGAACGTATGTAGTTTATTAATAAATTATTTGAAAACCCATAGCATATTCTATAGAAATGAAAAAAATACATACAAGAATGACGTTTTTTAGTGTACGCAAAAGTGTTGTTTAAAGTTATTTTGGAAAATCTAAATAGGAGTATATCATTATGTCATGATGAAATATGTGCTTTTAGTAAAGCTTGTCATGTCGATTTAAAGAAAATACCTTCCTTTCATTTCGCACGAATTTGCATGGCATATTTTTTGCACTAAAATCATTTTCTTAACTATTTTCACGTATACTGGCATAAATCGGTAAACTTCTAAGATAATTAACATAAACTGTATATCTGTCTCTTTCCGACAATGTTCCATTTTGTGTTAATAGGATTGATATTTATTAAGTTACCGGAGGTCAAAGCTACAAAAACTAGAATTTATGAAAAATTTCTAGATTTTGGTTGCTCCTTACGGGTGATAAATAATGACGAGACATATCGTTGGAAAGGTTTTTTTATGAACTACAATTAGTAATTATAAGAGCTCATTTCAAATTACAATGTGAAAAAAGTTATTCGCTAGTCAAGGCTTTTTTTTCATACCAAAATGTACTGAAACATAAAATTTTACTAGCGCATATCAGTGATTTGAATGTGCTCCTAGGACAATAATGTCGGAAAGATACACATTGACATTTGAAAATATACAGTTTACGTTGATTTGCTAAGCCGTTAGCGAGATTTATAACAGTATCTAAAAAAATAGCTGAGAAAATTATTTTTGCGCTTATCTCGAAAACGCGTCTTTGGAAAAAAATCTGTATTTTTCGTATTCAGCGACCCGATACGATGGCCTCAAATCATGTAAGCTAGTGTAATATGCACAAAAATGAATAGTTTTGAGAAACTGAAATGTTGGTGGGGTTAGTAAGAGAACATTTTTTGATTTTTTTTAAATTCTAAGTTTGAAAATTAATTTCAAAAACTATTTACAAAACCGGCTTTATTTAAAAAGAAAATAGAAGAATAGATTTTTGGTTTTTAGAAAAGCTATTGGACGACATTGTGAATTATGCCGTTGTTTTTTAATATTTTTTTTAAATCTTAGGTAAATGTTTTAGAAAATTACCCCTCCCGCTTAAAGGGGGGAAATAGACTCCCTCTCCCGTACAATTTTTTCTTGTCTTCGTCCAATCTAAAAGGCTCTATCCTTTTGTCACATCTCATATTTAACATCCTGTAGGTATATAAATTAATAGGGAAATTAAAAAAAAAAACTGTCATTTAACTTTAATTTTCAAAAAATCTGCTAAATTTAGTTATTTTTTCAGCAAAAAAATATATGCCTTGAGTATTTTATGCTTAAATTGATAAAAACATTCATTTGGAACAAAATTATAATTTTTGACGTCTAGCATGTATGAAACGGTCCACTGTGCGCCCGTCTGCAAAGAACAAAACCTTCCGACTTGGTGCGGTGAACACAAAACCGCTTTAAAATCGCGGAATAAAGCAGAAACTTTCACCGGAAAGTTACCTGCAACACGTTACTTAACTTCGTTAAAAAATAAGTTAGTTGCAATCGGGAAGTGGAGGTGGTTTTAGTGAAGTAAGAATCTCACACTTCTATGAGCACGCGTTTTCCGGTCCTCATAGAGCCTGATGCAGGGTTTTGCACCTACCCACGGACAAAAAAAAAAAAAACCTTGGTGTTGGCAGAGTTTTTTTTTTTTGTGAAGTTTGGTTAAATTCGGTCTTGCGTTTTGCCAAAAAAGTGCGGAAGCGCACTCTGGGTACCTGTTTTATGTACAAAATAAATCATGAGTTTGAAAAAAAATTAATCAATCATGAAATTTTTTTCTTATAAAAAAAGAAATAGAGTCCAATATGGATTATCCGGAATTCGATTGATCGAGGACACATAATTAGAATTTTCTTTTTGTTAATTGGTTCTCGAAATTTTTGTTTACCCGGGCGGAGCTGGGGCAGGCCAGCTAGTTTATAAAATAAAAGTATAACTCGGTCGCACGAACTCTTTCTGCTTCTCTTATTTTCAAAGTTGCTTGGAAATTAATTGATAAGCTATATACGGGATGTTTTGCATAAAATGCCTTAAAAAGCTAGAGGGCGCTGGTTGGATCGAAACAAGAAAACAATTGTGTGGGAGGGGGTGTAGTAATCTCCGTTTAGACGAGGGGTTCGATTTTCTGAAAAACTTACCTAAAAAATGAAAAATATTTATATAAATTTTCCGTTCCCTGAACACCCTGTTTTCAAAAAATTGCCATTACATACAATTGTTATTTTTAATATTTTTGACTGGCCGCTTTCAATTACGTTTATTTGCTTCCAAAAATGTTTTGCCGAAATTATCATCATTTTTTCACATTTTGTAGAATCACCCATAATCACCCATTCAATGATATAGATAATCCAACAAAAAAAACTAAAACTCGAGATATTGATCAAACTTGATATAACAATGGTAGATGAGACGAAAAAAGTTGGTCTCACAATAGTTGAAATAAAGCCTCAACGGGGAAATCGATTATCCTTCAACCCCTTTACTTGCTTTCATTTTTTTTAGAACTCTTAAATTAACGGTAGAAACAGCGCCATTTCATTTTTTTTTTAGTAATTTGTATACATAATCGTACCTATTTATCTCAAAAATGGCCCCACAACTTTTCTTAAGACAAATTCAATAAATTACTTGAAGTAACGGCTACCTTTGAATATGAAACCATTTTTTAAAAAAATGGTTATTAATGGGTACCTCCAAAAAACTATTTTTTTTAATTTTTGATTTTCTTCCAAACGTTGTTGCGGTAAAATTTATCACAACAAGTTTCACCTGCCTATTCTCTTTCCTTACCCTTTTTAGCCTTCCTTTTTCCGTTGCAGCTCAAAATGCTGGTACAGGTAGTAGATACCTGGCGTCCATCAGCCAGAGACCTGCTCTTAAAGTATTTTGGAAAGTAACAAAAACAGGTTTCAATCGATTTGCGATTTGAGTGGAACAGTTGGTTCCAACATCCACGAACCCTAACTATCAAGAAGACGGGCGGTCTCTTGTCGAAGTGCCAGCGGATGAGCTGAAGAATTAAGCGAGTCAGGCGGACTCTTACTTATATCTAAACAAAACTACCATCAAAGCATCATTAATGTAACTTAATTTTAATTAACGTAATGTAACGTAGCTTATCATTTTGTAAGTAAATGGGTTGTTAACATGTTTTTAAATTCCTAATTAATAAAGGGTGATTTTTTAGCTGGTTTGGTTTTGGCAACACTGGTTTTGACAGCTGACGTGTGTTTAGTACCTTGTGTCACTGTCAAACAGCTTCAGTTTAGTTTGCAATTTAACCATGGATCGTCTTACAAATGAACAACGCTTGCAAATTATTGAATTTTACTATCAAATTTCGTGCTCGGAAAGCTGGCCGAGGATCCGCTTTTTTATCGAAAAATTGTGGTTCAGCGATGAGGCTCATTTTTGGTTGAATGGGTACGTAAATAAGCATAATTGCCGCATTTGGAGTGAAGATCAGCCAGAAGCATTGCAACAGCTACCAATGCATCCCGAAAAAGCCACTGTTTGGTGCGGTTTTATGGGCCGGCGGCATATTGGGCCATATTTCTTCAAAGATGATGCGAATCGCAGCGTTACTGTCAATGGTGAACGCTACCGAGCGATGATAACAAACTTTTTTTTGCCCGAAATGGAAGTTCTTGACTTGCATGATATGTGGTTTCAACAAGACGGTGCCACATGCCACACAGCACGCGAAACAATGGCGCAATTGCGAGGCGAGTTTGGTGAACAGTTAATTTCACGTTTCGGGCCGGTCAATTGGCCGCCTAGATCGTGCGATTTGACACCATTAGATTATTTTTTGTGGGGGTATGTCAAGGGCTAATGTCTATAGGGACAAGCCCGCTTCGATTGACGCACTGGAAGCCAACATCCATGCATTCATTCGTGAGATACCAGCCGATATGTGTGAAAGAGTATGCCAAAATTGGACTCAGCGGATGGGCTACCTGAGACGCAGCCGCGGTCAACATTTGCATGAAATTATCTTTAAACATTAAATTGCAAGGTTCAAACTATCGATTCAAATAAATATTTCATTCATTTTTTCGAATTTTTTGTGTTTTTTTTTTTTTAAAGTTCTAAAACCTCTTAAAAAATCACCCGTTATTTTAAATAGTAGATCTATCGGAATTGACAGGCGGAAAGAAAAGAAATGAGTAGATCTTATAGGATAAAAGAAATGTGTTCCTCTCTCACCTCGAAGTGTTAGTTTTGTAGAGATTGCTTCGCGCTTCGAATCACTCCGCAATTATTTTAGAGTAACTAGGAGAATGCCTAGATGAAACTTTTTCTCGATTTAAGTTCTTTTTAATTTTCACGAAAAAGTTAGTTGAAAGGGTTCTGAACTCGGCCAATTGGACTCGGCAAGTTTTGGAAAGACATCCAACAACTTGCTAAATCATTGAATGTGTGTGTGAGAGTAAGGTTTCGATGAGATTCGACAACGGAGGAACGGAGGTTTTCGAGGAGAGCACGTAGGTTTCCAGGAAGCCCGTGATCCCTTGACTGAAGATCTCGAAAAACGATGGCTGGTTGTATGAATGTTGAGAGACTGGAATGGCCGAGGTAGACAATAGGTTTAGGCATGGAAAGTTCACTCTTTGGAGAACTATTCAAGAAAAAAATAAAATGCACGACTGGATCGCACGTACTTGCTCTTATGTTCAAGTTGTGTGGGACTTAAGAACTTTAAAAAAAATATTCAAGTAGTCATAGAAAAAGTATAAAAAGCATATTTAAATCGTTCTTTTAATTGTATAAACAGTCTGATAAATTACTTAGAGCTCAAAAAAAAGTATGCCATTTGATTACTTGAAAAAATATGAATATATGCAAAAAAAAAAATTAAAAATCGTTGGAGCCGTTTCTTAAAAATTAATTTTTTATATATAAAATTGTTGCAACATTTTTCAAAAATAAATTTGGTATGCCAATTTTGAGTATATATTAATATACATTTAAAACTGAAATTTCAAAAAAATTCATCAACCCGTTTTTGAAATATTGAATTTTCAAAAAACAATTTTGAAACTTTTTTTAAAAATCCAAAATTTATTTTTTCAAAAATGTTGGTATGCAGTATTATTTATATTCTAACAAAGCTTTTGTGCAAAAAAATTTGATTGAAATCGGATGAGCGGTTTATGAGAAAACCAAAAATCAAAAAAAAACCGTTATATGGCAGGTACCGTTATTAAATGTTTTTGATGATTTTTTTCCTACTAAAAGGTACATCATATCTACAGTAATACACTGATTTTTTTTAATCAAAATCGTTGGAGCCGTTTTTGAGATAAATAGGCTTTTCCATAACGGTTGTATGGCAAGTTCCGTTATTTTTTGAGCTAAAAAACAAAATTTCAATTTCCCCTCTGGAGAGTTACAAAAAAACCTTAAGTTCACAATTGAAGAAAATCGCTTCAGTGGCTTAGGCTGTAGGTTGAGGTACATACAGACAGACAGACAGACAGGCAGACAGGACAGGACAGAATTGTGCCACCCACTTTTTCGTGTCATCGTAATCATCATCATTCTCTATCATCGTAATGTCCATGTTTAATTGTTATCTCGAAATTTTTTTTGCACGAATCCAAATTTTGCCCTATAGTACCTGTATCGCAAGTAAAAATTGGTGATTAAGGACAAATTTGAAGAAGTTTGGAAGAAGTTAAAACTGAGAAAAAGTATTTGTGGTTTGAGAAAAAGTTGTCGAGAAATTAAAAAAAAAAAGGAAAATTTAGTGATTCGAGGCGGAGAAGGGTAGCAGGAGGCTTAAATTTTCGAGGTGATAGAGGAAAAGGGCGATAGGAGATCCCGCAGCATCCCCAGAAGAAAAAGATAAGTTCTTAGTGTTTTCTATAAAATTGTTCTTTATGTCAATTTCGATAGTTTTTTGTGAGTTGTTTAATCGAATTTTATCCCGATTTTGTGGGACTCGGTTTTTCTTATTTTTTTTTATAACGGCCCATTTTAATTTTCTTTCTTTGATTTCGGCTTTACGTTTCACCGTAAGCCTCTTTAAATTTTGTGATCTTCTACTTATGTATATATTGAAAGAAATTTGGGTTTTAATCCCTGGGTTTTTTTTTTTTTTTTTTTTTAATTAATTCATTTTTATTTTTCCATTATCTTAAAACTATCTTAAAGCTAGGCAAAAATTCATAAAAACTAGCCTACTTATCAATATCTTACAACTAACTTACTGGCCCCATTCGGGCGCTCTAAGTTAAACTAATAACTTAATGCTAATGCCTTTCGGCCTAAGAACTATCTTAAAAACTGGAATTCATTTCGGTTTTATTTTTCACCGAGAAGAATTTATAAAAAACTCGGTATCTTTGTCTTTATTTTTTTGTTTTTATATAAAACTTACAAACTAAATAAAACTAAATTAAAACTAATTAAAACTAATCAAAACTAATTACAACTAATTAATACTACTATAAAGCTACTTAAAACTACTTACAAGCTACTTATAAACTACTTACAAACTAGAACAGCCACAGCAAGCATTTTCGAGTTTATAATTTTTTTTTTTTTTTTTTTTTTTTGGTGCCACCCTGCCTGTCCCTGCTTAAAACTAACTACCTAAACCTATGTAAGTCGGCCATGGCATAGAAAAATGCATAGTTAACTTTTATATATCCCCATTAACTTCGTGTTCAGGTTTCAACCACCAGAACTGGTTCTCCTGCTTTACCCCTGTCTCTTCGGTCCCGATCGGACACAGTCCTACTGAACCGAAGGGTGCTCGGCTCCGTCTTGTGCGAGGACGTCTCGACTGTAAAGGAGCCGCCGATCCACAGTTCTACGGCCGACGTGGTAGATTAGCGGAACCGCCGCTCTATCCTGGATCAGCCCTCGACTGTCTAAATAGAGGAATGCATCGGGCGGAATAAAGCGCTTAGACGCACACTCTCGTAGTATTCGTTCTTAGGGTAATAAGCCCCAAAAATTAAGCTGTTGGTCGAGGACATTGCTCTTGCAATGTGACCCCGAATAAGCTTCAACAAGAAATTATCTATCCTGTTTATGTTGGCACCGTTGTATAGAACCAGGTTGGAATAATAATGTTTGTACTCCGACTCTGGTGTTCTGTGTAATCCAAGGCAGCGTCTAAGACACTGCCTCTCAAACACCCGAATCTTTTCCATTTGAGATGGGGCAACGTTGAACCAAACCGGGCACCCATAGGCAATCATCGGCCGTATGAGGGCCATGTAGCAAATCACCTTCACCCTGCTGTCAAGCCGGCTGCTATAACACAACCGTTTCGTCAGGGCAAAAGCTCCCCTAGCCCTGGACAGAGCAGCATTTATATGTCTGTCGAAATACAAATACTGATCCATCCAGATGCCAAGGTACTTTTACTACACTTTTATTCGCCAGTGGCTGTCCATTTGGCCCTACGATCACCAGCTTACGCCAGTTCTTTCTCGTATCCCTTGTGGCTCCACGCAACGGAGTCCTAAACAAGATAGTTTGTGATTTCTGAAAGTTGATTTTCAACTTCCAGTCATCGCAATATCGCTGAATATTTTCGAAGTCACGCTGCAAGAGAATTCTGATGACCTCGACTTTTGGGGCTGTTCTGTACGCAATTAGATCGTCGGCATACGCCAATTGCCTGAGGTTAGACTACTTATCAGATCGCGTGGTGTAAATGCTGAATAGAATCGGCGAGTTGACCGCTCCCTGCTGAAGACCATTTTTAATATTAAAGGTTGTGGCAGAAGTCACATTGCCACTCTTGACAACAAACTTTCTACCATTGAGCATATCATACAGCATATATAATAGTGGTTTACTAATGCCAAACCTGGTCAGCTTTAGATA
>CAWUEQ010000158.1:0-58734 GCA_963921185.1 Dasysyrphus tricinctus
GAGGGTACTTTTTTCTGCAATTTATTACTGAACTGATTTTCTTGATGGAATATGTTCAGGGGTGTCCCCTAAATGTAAATCCAAGTTGGCGGGACTGGAGGACACGACCGTCAGCCACCATTTTGGAAAACGCGTTTTATAAAATATCTCATGAACCGTGCATCGTACGACTATAATAGTAATTTTTGTTTGAAAGCTAATATTCCATTCTTAAATTTGTTTTTCTAATCAAGTTGTTGTTGTGAAAAGCTTTTGAGAAATTAAATTTAATTCGGAGGATACCCCTGATCACATTCGATCAAGAAAATCAGTTCAGTAATAAATATCATGTTGAACCTTCTGTTTTTGCTTTGACTCTTCGAGTACCTATTGCCTGAAATAATTTTTGCCCTCTGTTAAAATGAATGAATGAAACTACACAGGAAATGATTTTTTTTTGTTGAAAAAAAAAAATACGAATAAAATAAAAAATAAAATAAGACCTAACTACATTCATTCAACTTTTGTACAAAAGTGAACAAATGCTTTGTCTTTCTTCAATAAACTACTCAAACCTATCTTTTATCTCAAGTTTTACAAAAGTAAAAGTTAGAGCATTCCTAACTTTTACTGTTGCAGAAAAGTGAAACACAACTTCATCTTTTAAAACAGATAAAAATTGATTCATAGATGTCACTCACATCGATAATAGCCGCATTTTATTTTCCTCATGTTCTGATCCGGATCAGATCTCGATAGATAAAACAGACAGTAGGATCTTAGTGACAGGAGTTTTATACCCGTCTCATTTAGTAGTATATGTTTGTTTATTTTTCATGTGTCTGTCGCCTCTTTTCTTTGCACTTCTGAGACACATTCACAATAGTAATTTTTGGATCATTGAAATAGATCCAGATAATTAGCAGGATCCCTTGTTGTTTTTGTAAATACATGTTAGAAATTGATCTGGGTCAGATCATGTGGATATTAAAATGCATTGACATACTATATAGTAAGTCAATGATAAAATGCGGCTAATAGCTGCTGAACTATCCTTTTCCGTATTTGAATGCATCCAGCTGAACTCAAATTTCATACGCTTTTTCGCAGGAAGGTGTCGTTAGCATATATTTGTATTTTTCACTTTTGTACTTTTATACAAAAGTGAAATGAATGTAGTTACCCCTAACTTTTACTTTTGTAGAAAAGTGAAACACTTCTCTACATCTAAATAAATAGTTAAAAAGCTGAATCATAGATGTCACTTACATACATTGATAATAATTGTTGCTGAACTAGCCTATTTCACGTGGTGTCTGACATAATGTTTGAATTTTTTACTTTTACACTTCTTGCAAAAAGTAGTTGAATGCAGTTAAGCCTTAACTTTTACTTTTAAAGAAAAATGAAACACTACTACATCTAAATAAACAGTTAAAAAGATGAATCATAGCTCACATCGATAATTGTTGCTGAACTAGCCTTTTCCGTGTTTGAAAGCATTCAACTCAGCATAAATTTCATAATCTTTTTCGCAGAAAGGTTGCATATTTTGAAAAAAGTAGTTGAAATTACATTTCTGTGGACCTCAAAAACTCTTCGACGTCTACCCATTTTTTGATTTAGTTGGTTATCAGATGAATGAATGATGACTAGTTTATAATAATTATTCTGGAATTATTTATTCACTTACCCCCATACTAATAAACGGCGGATAACAACTTGCTAGCGTTTATACATCTGTTAACTAGTAACTCTTATTAACAAATGCGTAATAGTCTGTGACGTGTGTTAAAGTACGAAAAGCTTTAACTAGCCAGATTCCACGTATAATGAACGCAGTGGCGTAGCGAGCACTTTGGGGGCCCCGTATCAAACAGGGGGGGCCCCCTTTTTCCTAACTGGGGTCAGCCTTAGTTATACACTTTTTTTCCTTGCATCAGCATACTAGATTAGTTCAATTTGATATTTGATTTTGAAAGGGACAAAAACTATTTTTATAAATATGTATCTCGAAAACCGTTAATTTGTTCAAAAGATTTAAATCCAAGCCCATGAAATTATACGAAAGAAAGATTATAGCACTTTTTTGTATGAGAAAACAAATTTTGAGTGTTGAAAAGATATCAATAATAATTTTGTAACGCTTGTGCACGTTTTTCCCAAAATCTGTTGCTCTATAATGAAATAGTGTAAGTGCAATAATCTTTCTGATGTAGAATTCCAAGAACTTAAATTTAAAACAGCTTGATTTTTGAAAAAAGTAACAGTTTTCTAGATATGTACTTCCAAAAATATTTGTTTGTCACTTTATGGTCAAAATCAAAAGTCAAATTTTGAAACGCTATAACTTTTGGACTTCAATGATAGCTCATTATTAAGATAATAACTGTATGAAAGTTTCTGGTTTCTCAATTATTCCATCGAAAAATGAAGTTTTGATAAGTTTTTCAACTTAACTGGTCATGAAGGTAAAGTTAAACGGAGCTCTCCATCAAAGTTCAGTTTTATAAGAATTACTTCATAATTTTACCATGTTTTCGTCTTATGCTACATTTCCACCTAGCGCTAATCTGAGATTTAATGAGATTAACCTTAAATCTCCTTTAAATCTCGTAGATTTACCATACAAATTTATTTCGTTAATCTTGAAGATTAGAAATTAATCTTGTTAAATCTTCCTAGGACAAATAGTTTTACAAATCGAACTAACCTATTTTTACATGGTGCTGAACGATTCAGTCGAGACTCGCGTTCAGTTCTTCATTGTTTCACATGAATCAAACATTCTGTCTCATTCGCACTTCATAAGAAACATTGGAACGCCATTTGTATTTTTGAAGGTGTTTTTTGACAATTCTTGTGGTTGTCAAGAAAACCTGGGTCAACTCTAGGTTAATTTTAACGAGCGAACCTATTGAAATTGTGTATCGAATGCATCTCAATGAAAATATTCTTACACACGTCAAGTAGGGGAGAGTGGGTATATATGGGACACAGGAGGAATGTGACACAAGCATTTGCCTCAACGTGGTATCCTTTTTTCCGTTTCTGTTGATCACAAATTTGCTCTAAAGTCTGTATCTACCCGTCAACGAAGCAGATCTTGTGAGTGGTTGAATTTACGCAGTGGAGAGCAAAAAAAGCTAATATGATCATAAAAAGTAAAATCATTGGATAAACTTTGAGTGAGAAAAAAATTAATAAGTGAATTTATTGTAAAAAGTGTGAATTAAATAGAAATTCACTTTTATTACGAAGTAAATTATTTCTAATTTTGTTAAGTACGTGCCATTTTTTTAGTGACATTATGTTTTATCTCTTTGAAGTGCCCTACAGGATGAGTGGGACACTCTTATGCGGGAGGAATGGGACACTATCCCACTCATCCTGCATCAAATTTATTCCAAAGATTTTAAAGCGGAATACTACCAAGTAAAGAGCCACTGAAACTCAAATTCATGCAGCCATAAAAAAAGTGACCAATGGAGCATCTATACCAGTGTTTCCAAACTTGGGGCAAACGTCCCACAGAGGAAGGGGAGAATTTTACATTCAGATGCATTAGACCCTTTAAGATATCGAAATTAAATGAATACGAAGGAGACAAAATAAACTTATTTTCGAACTCATTTAGCAGTATTAATAAAAAACTGGTATCCGCTCCCTAACACACGTGTTAACTGGCACACGGATAGACAACTTGTCCGCTTGATAACTTGTTTTATTAAAAAAGATATGATATCTTTCCAGTATTTATCACTTCACCAAATTCACCACTTCATGAAATTATGGTGATTTTCTAATACATGTGTCACATGCATGCACTGCCTTACGAAGTGTATACTGGTAGTAGTAAACGGTGCTATCATACGCAAGCGTGTATATGTTAAGAAGTTATCCGTTCATTATACGTGGAATCTGGCTAGTTAAAGTTATCCGTACGTTAACACACGCCACAGACTATTACGCATTTGTTAATAAGAATTACTAGTTAGCAGATGTATAAACGCTAGCACGTTGTTATCCGCCGTTTATTAATATGGGGGTAAGAGAATTATTGATTCAAAATAACTTTTTATGGCCTTTAGTCCTGCAAATTGGCGTTTCGTCCGGCTTACTCACTTGGGCTCATCAGTGACACACTGAGGGCTTTGTCATATGCAATTTGTATTAAGTTCAGTTCAACTTACATGGCTTTTTTTTAGCAAAATTCCACTGTAAACTATATCCAACAATAACCTAACTTAAACTGGAAATTTTGTTTGCCCGGGGCCAGGCATAGTTTCTATACTACGTTTTCATTAGAGCCGAAATGAGGTAATTTCGCAAATTACAGAAAAAGTGTTTTCATTTGTAATTTGGTAATTTCGTTTGACAGCTCATTTCAGTTTCGAATTTCAACTGGTTGTTATCTTTGTTTTTGTTTTCTTTTGTTTTGACTTAATTTCCAACCTAATTTTGTGCAAATTTGGTTGAAATTATCTCATTTTGAAATGTGAATTTGTATGGGAAATAAGATGATTTCGTATCGAATTTGGAAATTTTCAACGAAATTACCTCATTTTGCCTACTGAAAACGTAGAGCATAAGCGAAGCAATGAAAATTTTAAAGAGGTCGGTCGAACTGACCATTACAAAACTAAATAACTGCATAACCACACATTGATCATTTCGATTTAAGCTGCGTTTTTTGCATGTCTACAGGAATATTTCAACTTTTATTTACCTTTTGCCTTGGTCTCCCATTTTGAATTGAACTAGCTTACCAACAAACATTTCCTTATAAATTATCGGTAAAACAACGACAACAAAAGTTCAATCCACTTAATTATCTGGACATAGCTAATGCTACATTTCCACCTGACGCTAATCTGAGATTTAATAAGATTTACCTCAAATCTCCTTCAAATCTCGGAGATTTACCATACAAATTTATTTCGTAAATCTTGAAGATTAGAAATTAATCTTGTTAAATCTTCCTAGGATAAATAGTTTTACAAATCGAACTGACCTTTTCTTAATTGGTGTTGAACGATTCATTCGAGACTCGCATTCAGTTCTTCATTGTTTCACACGATTCAAACATTCTGTCTCATTCGCACTTCATAAGAAAAATTGGAACGCCATTTGCATTTTTGAAGGTGCTGTCAAATTTAATCTTTTTAAATCTTTTTGTGCGGTGGAAACACTAAAAAGATTTATTAAATCTAATTTGAGATAAACCTTTGGTGGAAACATAGCATAATGCCATTGTATATATATTCTATAGTACTATCATGGGCAATGAGCGACCGACTCGCCATCTGGGCAGGGCTTATGAAATTAATGGTGGTGAGCCTGACTAAAGTGTGTAGAGTTTAATTGGCGATGCAGAACAGTCAAATAAAGAGGAAATATAAAAATAATAAAATAATGAGAAGACAATATATTTTATTTATGAGAGTTAGAGGGAGGCAAGAAAGCCTATTTTAAAAGAAGAGGCTAGGTGCGTATTTAGTTCTATGAGCAGAAAAGGACAGATGTTGGGTGCAGGAATTTTAGTTGGTACCGTTATTGAAAATATATATGCATATGAAAATCATCCGCTCTGCAATTTGTTGGACTGTTTCTACGGTTGCTTAGCTTGTGAATAGCTATATACGTACATATGTACATACATAATTGATATTTTCTTCCTAGTAGATTTGCGCCTTTTTTGAATCCGTTTGTCATTGATTTTTGATTCAGCTTCAGCTAACGTGGTCGGAATAAGCTCTGAATTTAATTATCAAGTTTTTGGTTTGTTACTTAAGTTAAAGAAAGTTCAATAGGTGATACCTTAATGCGATTGAAAATCTCGTTCGTGAAAAAAACGAAATTTCGGCAAATTTAGTTGTGAATTTACCTCTTCGGTAGTTTTGTGAAATGTGTTAGCTTTTTTAACTAAAAAATTGCTTGCATTTTGTGAATTAATTCAATGCAATTAAAAATAAATTTCGTTCGTGGAAAATAGTGTATAAAAAAATAAATTTCGGCTAATTTAATTATAAATTTATCACTTCGGTAGTTTTGTGAAATGTGTTAGCTTTTTTTACTAAAAAAATTGCTTGCATTTTGTGAATTAGATAAATGCAATTGAAAATTTCGTTCGTGAAATTTAATTGTAAATTTATCACTACAGTAGTTTTGTGAACTGTGTTAGCTTTTTTCACTGAAAAATTGCTTGCATTTTATGAATAAAATAAATGCAATTAAAAATTTTATTCGTAAAAAATATATGAAAAAAGGAAATATAATTTTAATTGTAATTTTACCACTGGCAAAATTCGCTCGGTAGTTTTGTGAAATTTGTTAGCTTTTTTTTACTTAAAAATTGCTTGCATTTTGTAAATAAGCAATCTATTCGTGTTATAGATATTCTTGCCAAGAGAAAGTTTGCGTTTTTATTTTGAATCTAAGATTCAGTGATTTTTTTTTTTTTGATTAAAAAGTAATTGCAGGATTTCCCCTGTTGTGTTTTAATTGAAAAAAATTAAAAATAAAATTAAAATTATCTGTGATATATGTGTTTTGTTTTTGATAAAAAAACAACTATCAGAGTGAGTTTGTAGTTTGTGGATTTTATTAGTTATTGCTTAGCTAAAATCCTTACCTACACATTTTCCTTAAATTTTCATTTAATAATATTTATTTATATACTATTTTCTATTTCTTTATTTTTGTTTTTTGTTTAAAAACAAAGCTGATAGATTTCTATTGCATTTCGTGGGTTTTTAGTTTTTTTGTGACTAAAGTCCTTAACGTTTACCTATATAAATTTTTTCATAAACGAATTCGTAAATGATGTTTATTTAGGTATACATATATTATTATCTGTTTGCTTACGTTTATTTTCATTCGCTTTTAACAACAATTTACTGAGAAGATTTGTATTTCGTTAGTTTTAGTTTCTTCTTAACTAAAATCCTTAACGTGTACACATTTTCATTAGTTCTTTCTATCCCATTTAATTTGTTTTTCATTTTAAAAACAATTGACTGAGTAGATATTTCGTGGGTTTTAATTTTTTCTTAACCTTAATCCCTAACGTCTAAGTACCTACTAGGTAATCACATCTACGAATACTACTGAAATTTAATTTGTATATTTCTGTTCATTTCTTCAATTAGATACTAACTTTTCTATTCATTTCCTAATACAATTTTGTTTCAAAATGGTAAGGTGTACTTATCAAAACTGTGATGAGCTGCAAAGAACTTTTGGGGAATTGTCTTTTTTTCAAATACCGAATGATCACAGAAGGGCAGTTTGGTTAAAACATGCAAATATAACACACATGAAGGATTTACTACCCAAAGTACCCTTTATGTGTGAAAAACATTTTTATACTAAGGACATCCTGATACAATCCGTTCGTAAAAGTTTAACCAAATTCGCTCTTCCAATATCTTCGGTATGTAGTTGTTCCGAAACTGCTACTGACATTTCATGTGTTCATCTAATGGATGCATGGAGGTACCGGAAGCAGCCAACTTCAACCGTTATATCTACGCCTTTGACTTGTGAGCCCCAGCCCCCACCTACGCCTTGCAGCCCAGCTGCTTCTTTAGTAAATCTGGCTTCGAGTTCAACCACCACTTATATTAAAGATTCCTCACTGAATATAACAGATTTACCTTCTTCTTCCCATATTTCGCCATCACAATTTCCGTCACCAGGGTACCGTTCTTATAAATCAGTGCGGAAAATAAATCGTACCCGTGTCATACCCAGATATATTTTTCGTACGCCCAAAAAACTGAAACAAAACCGGGAGTATATTTTAAGAAATGATGTCGAAAAACAGATGGCAAAGTCGACACCTGAGCTACAAACATTTATCTTAGCTCAACTTTTCCACAAAAATAATACTCCTTGGGGAAATAGCGAAAAAGATTTGTTTTTAAATTTTTTTTTTAAGTCACCAGCCTGTTACTCATTCATGTTGAGTACTGGATTCAAACTGCCAGCAGTTAGTACCATTTACCGTTGGCATTCCGAAATTCGCTTTCCAACTGGATTTAGTAAGCCGATGTCGGATATGCTAACTGAAAAAGCCAAAAGCATGACAGCCATGGACAAAAAGTGTGTCCTACTTTTTGACGAAATGTCAATAAAAAAAGAATTAGAGTATAGTATTAAGGATGACATTGTTTACGGGCTTACAGACTTTGGGGAGTATGGAAGGATGAATACTCCAGCCACTAAGGCAATGGCATTCACACTTCGTGGATTGAATAAAAATTGGAAACAGACCATTGTATATTACATTGGAAGTCCAAATGCAGAGATTTTATCCAAGATGTTGTTAGATATAATTACGGGAGTAATAAAGTGTGGGTTGACTGTTGTTGCAACAAGCTGCGACCAGGGAGTCAACAATTGCTCAGCGTACAGAAAGCTTGTTAAACCACCCATGTCTGTTGAGAGTACACCGTACGTGGAAATAGAAAATCACCGGATTTTCTTGCTCTACGATTATCCGCACCTCTTCAAAAGTGTGCGAAACATATTGTTAAAATATAAAATAACAATCGGGAATGATGTTGCTGATTGGCACATTATCGAAAAAATTTATAGAGAAGACTCGAAGGGGATATTTCAAGTTTTTTTTAAACTTACCGAGGCCCATATTAAACCAAACGGTTTTGACAAACTTTCAGTTAAGTTAGCCACTCAAATATTTAGCGCCAATGTGTATTCTGGCATCTTATATGCATTGAGCGTTAACTTCTTTGAAACTGAAGAAGAAAAGAAATATGCTCAAACAACAGCTACATTTATAAAAAAAATGAATGATCTATTTGATCATCTTAATACCGGTAAACTTTACTCCAGGAATCCAAATAAACAAGTTTTATCGGAGTCCACCGACACTCTTGAATATTTGAAAAGTGCAATTGGTTGGATTGCAACATGGAGATCAACCGGTTCTCATAAAATCCCATATTGCTTCAAGGGATTGCAGCAAACTCTTTTGGGAGTCATAGAGATGTGGAAATATCTCAGAAACGAGGAACAAAGCTTTGTTCTACTCCAACATTTGAATACAGACGTTGTGGAAAATCTGTTTTCTATGTTACGTTGCAATAGAGGCTCCTACGAGAGAAACCCTTCAGCTTTGAGATTTGTTCGAAATCTCAAACAAATCGCCTTCCAGCATCTAAGTGCAGCTGAACATTCTGGCTATGAAGATGCTGGAGCAGAGCCATTATTGAAAGGAGCTGACATCGAGAAAGATTTCGAAAGTGAGTTGGAAGAAGACTTTGTCTTTGAACACCCAATCGAGGATCACCTATTGCCGATCCAATCTAGCAAAGTTGATAACGACTTGGCGAGCAATAATTTAGAACTTGACGTAGATTTAGAGCAATATAATGCAAATAATGTTTGCTCTGGGAAATTGTAGGTAGGAGCTTCCGTATATTATGCTGGATTTGCGGCATGGAAGCTCAAGAAGAGACTCAACTGCGAATCTTGCTCTCAATACATGATCGAACAAAGAGATCATACAAGAGAGCAAACATTATTGATACAACTACGGGCTTATGAGAGTATCACCACGCCATCAGAGTTTGGAAAACTAACTGTTCCTTCGATACCGTTCGATGAGACTTTTAGAAGAGTACAAACAATCTACAATCCACAAATATCTGACCGGCGACAAAGGGAGATGCTTGTAGAAACATGGTTGTGTGAAATCATGACGTTGATAGACAGTAGTTTGATCATTAATTGCAGTGTTGAACACAAAAAAGCAATTATTAGATTTCTTTTGATCGGACTGATTAAGTTTGGGATTAAAAAGACCAATAAGGATTTTAGACTTAAGCCAACAACTAGTCAACCTTCTAAGAAAAGCTGTAATAAATAAGACTGATTTTTTCTTAAAGTATATTTTAATTTTTCCAACTGCAGCTAGACTGCAATTGCAACTTCCATCCACTTTTATTTATATAATTTTCAAAGTAGTATTAGAACGAGGAATAGGCCTATCGGGGAAACCTCAAAAAAAAAAACGCATCTAGTATTTTACCCCACTGGGTGATGTGGAAAAAAATACTTTTTTGTGTCTAGGTATGTATATTAATTAAGTTATTGGCTATCGGCAAAACAAAAAATATATCTATTTCAACTATTTTTTTCTTATCAAAGTACCTACCGCGAAATAATATTTAATTTTTATAAATACAAAATTAGATAAAATAAACTAGATACATTAAAAATAAGTTGAAAAAAATTCAATTTGTATTTGTATTTGTTTAAAAACTTGATTAAAAAGTTTTTCATACAAAATGTTGTTTTTACTTCAAGGAACATTTTCCAAAATTTTCGTTTTCTACTTATAGGTACTATCTTCAGTGACGTTAAGAGAAAGTAACGTGATACAATCTGATCTCGCTGTATTCTTTAAAGCCTTTTGTTGGAGGGGAAAACGCTTCATATATCTCACCAATCAACATTCATATTTCATTTAAGAATTGTATTTAAATAGTAATTATTTTCAAGATGTATTTTTAACTATTATATTTCAGCCTTTAAACTTTAATTTAAAATATAACGTAGTCTCTCTTTCTAAATTACTTATCAAAATTTTTTGTATGAATACGATTTACGAAATAAAATTAACACATTGTATTACAACCCTTAGGGGAAAATCTTGGCCTTTTTGCTTTGAAAGTTCTCGTCGTTGTTTTTGCTCGCTTTTGTGGTTATTATGGTTAACCTTCAAAAGTCCTCTTGGCTTACTCAGGGAGAAATGAATGACTGGATTGCACGTACTTGCTCTTATGTAAAATACGCTGCATATATAAGAAAATATTTCCTACATAAATACATGGAAATTATGAGAGAAAAATGTTTAAAAGAATGAAACACGATATTTAAATCAGCTAAAACAACTCTTTTAATACTTTGAACTGTGAAAAAGGAATAACATCTAAATTCTTAAACAAATATGAATTAATACAAAAAAAAAATTGAATAGTTGGAGCGGTTTTTTAAAAAAATAATTTTTTGTATATAAAATTCTTAAAACATTTTTAAGAACTAATTTTGGAATGCAAATCTAAAAAATATTGGTATATAAAAAATTTATCTAAATCCGTTCAGCCGAAATGAGGAAATTCAAAATTAAAAAACAAGTTCTATGACAGATACTAGCGCTATTTTTTTAGTGCATTTTTATCTTTGCTTAGAAAAAAGTAGCATGTTAAACACAACAACAATACGGAATTATACCAGTTTGTTGTAGTAATTAACATGCTACTTTTTTAGTAGTAGATGGTACTAATTTAAGTATATAGAAAAAGTTTAATCAAAATCGTAGGAGTCATTTTTGAATCCAAAACTTGCCTTATAGTACCTATAATCGCAAGTAAAAATTTATTGATAAACAAAGACAATACTTACAAAGAAGTACTATTCCGTTTTTGAAAGCCAGAAATCTGTTTTTCAATCATAAATTTAAATAAAATTATTTATGTCCATTGTTCTTAAGAAGTTCGCATTCAAACTTAAAATTTTGATAAAAAAGTTTAGACCAAAGATTAAAAAAAGTTTGTTAGAGTTGAAATTTTTTACACTTCTAAAAATTTAACTGAAGGCGAAATTTATAGCTTTAAAAGTCATGCACGGATGTTCTATACAGCTTTCCTCGAAGATGTGAAAAAAGATTTTATTTTGAAGACATTGTGTTGAACTCGTTGCAACATTTTTCACAAACTTCAATTTTAGATGGCCAAGTAAATTCAATAGATTTTTTCCTGGCGAACAAAAAAAACATTCAACTCATTGATAAAGAATATCGAGCTCTAGCTGACTGCCAATACTTAAAAAAATTAGAAATGCTTGGCCTTGTGAAAAATGAATGCAACGAGTTCATGTTTTCAAATATAAACCGAATTGTCCAGGGTGCTTTTTCTATTCCTCATTCTTCCGCAAACGTCAAAAGAATTTTTTCTTATCAAATTATGAAACAAAACTAAGAAAACGAATGCAGGTGGACACGTGTTCTGCACTAATAGAAACTACAAACCTAATTAAAAATGAATGTCACAGCTACATTATTCAAAAAAATCTATTGAATAGAATTTATCGAGTAAACCACTTGCCGATGAAGAAATTTTAGAGTAAGAAAAACATAATGAATGTAATGTATGTAGGTATGTTCATATGAATGTAAATAAAAAGAAAAGACTTATGCCAAAGTTGCTATCCGTCCATAAGACTTATTTTAGAATAAAATTATACCAATGAAATGTATAGGTATATTTAATTTATGTATTTTTGTTTTAGTAAAATATTTATTTTAATTATTTGCGTTGTTTTATAATTTAAAAAAGTTCAGTACTATTTTGTCTTTTTCAGTACAATTTCTTTTCAGTTTTCAGTACAATTGACAAAAGTCAGTTTTCATCACTGTGCCTAATACTAAATTCAAATTGTGAAAACAAACAAATAATACCTATCACATAAATAACACCATCTTATATAAAAAATTCCTGAAGACCTAGTGAAAACTAGCAACATTGCATTGAAAAATGTGAATATAAAATTCATAACCCAAATTTGCAAAACAAAAATAAACGATATAGCTATGTATCTATATCTACTTAAATACCTACCTAATACCTCGACAAGAGACAACATACAGGCATTGGCATAGAAAAAAATTGTTTTCATTTTTGTTTACTTAACGTAACATTACTGATTTAGTTATCTCCCTTATTCCCCTTATTGAAGTCAGAATCAATGTAAATACATTCCTCTCTTTCTGTTTTCTATTGGCAATTGGCATAGAAAAAAATTGTTTTCATTTTTGTTTTGTGTATCGTTTTCGTTCATCATGACAACAGCCAACTTAACATTACTGATTTAGTTATCTCCCTTATTCCCCTTATTGATGTCAGAATCAATGTAATACAACCCTCTCTTTCTGTTTTTTCCGTCTATTTATATTTCTTCCTTCCACTTTTAACTCTACAATCTCAAATCTTGGCTATTGCCAACGCCGTCTGTAGACGGCTTATGAAAAGAAAAAATTCTTCCTCATGATAGTACTATAGGTTTCATATACAAAGATAATGCTACATTTCCACCTAGCGCTAATCTGAGATTTAATGAGATTAACCTTAATATTACGTTTTCATTAGACCAAATGAGGTAATTTCGTTGAAATTTTCCAAATTAGATCCCAAATTACCTCATTTCCCATACAAATTCAAATTTCGAAATGAGACAATTTCAACCAAATTTGCACGAAATTTGGTTGCAAATTAGCTGAAACCAAATCAAACTCATCTAATGCTACATTTCCACCTAACGCTAATCTGAGATTTAATAAGATTAACCTCAAATCTTCTTTAAATCTTGAAGATTTACCATACAAATATATTTCGTTAATCTTGGAGATTAGAAATTAATCTTATTAAAGGCTCTCCCAAACCAACGCGAATTCGTAGCGAATCATTCGCAAAGACGATTTTTTGTTGTTGTTTGGCATTGTGTATCTTTCATATTTTGTATTAAGGCTCTCCCAAACCAACGCGAAACATTCGCCGACGACGCGAAATCATTCACAATAATACAAAATATGAAAGATACACAATGCCAAACAACAACAAAAAATCGTCTTTGCGAATGATTCGCTACGAATTCGCGTTGGTTTGGGAGAGCCTTTAAGCCTTTAAGGCTCTCCCAAACCAACGCGTATTCGCAGCGAATCATTTGCAAAGACGATTTTTTGTTGTTATGTAGCATTGTGTATCTTTCATATTTTTTTTTATTGTGAATGATTTCGCGTCGTCGGCGAATGTTTCGCGTTGGTTTGGGAGAGCCTTTATTGTGAATGATTTCGCGTCGTCGGCGAATGTTTCGCGTTGGTTTGGGAGAGCCTTAAATCTTCCTAGGACAAATAGTTTTACAAATCGAACTTACCTATTTTAACATGGTGCTGAACGATTCATTCGAGACTCGATTCAGTTCTTCATTGTTTGACACGAATAAAACATCCTGTCTCTTTCGCACTTCATAAAAAAATTGAAGCGCCATTTGCATTTTTGAAAGTTTTGTCAGATTTAATCTTTATTAAATCTTTTTGTGCGGTGGAAACACCAAAAAGATTTATTTAATCTAAACTGAGATAAACCTTATTAGGTGGAAACATAGCATAAATTCAACGCTATTGTGAATCACAATTCACAATCGAACAACTTTTGACCTAAAATGTCAAGTTTGAAGAATCAAATTTGAAGTGTATTATAAATTAATTAATTTATTAAAATAATCAAACTTGAAGTGATTTTTTGTTGTTTAGCATTGTGTATCTTTCATATTTTGTATTATTAGGGGGGTTTACATAGACCAACATGCTCGACAACATGGCTCGATGGAAAAAATAACTGTACACCCAACTTTGCGTTTACATGGATACTGATGTTGTCGAGCATCATTATTTTAAATTTTTCGGAACGATCGCACGCAGTATGGCTTGCACAATCTTTTTTTATAAACTTCGCTTTTTACTTCCCAAACCTCTCTAAAGTCTCTTAAAATCCGAAAAACTGTCTCCAGAACTCATTATTTGTTACTGTTGCCATTTTTTCCCGTCGCCGTGGCTAAATAATGCAAAAACAAATACCGATGTTGTCGAGCATCTGTTTACACAAGTTGGCTGGTTGGACGAGCCAGCAAGTTTTCAAAAAATTTTGAAATCCGTCGAGCATGTTGGTCCAGCAGTTGTTTTCGCGTTCAAATGATCGAGCATGGCTCGACAACTCCCATGTTGTCGAGCATGCTGGTCCATGTAAACCCCCCTATTGTGAATGATTTCGAGCCTTAAAGGCTCTCCCAAACCAACGCGAAACATTCGCCGACGACGCGAAATCATTCACAATAATGGAAAATATGAAAGATAAACAATGCTAAGCAACAACAAAAAACCGCCTATGCGAATGATTCGCTATGATTTCGCGTTGGTTTGGGAGAGCCTTTATTGTGAATGATTTCGCGTCGTCGGCGAATGTTTCGCGTTGGTTTGGGAGAGCCTTAAATCTTCCTAGGACAAATAGTTTTACAAATCGAACTTACCTATTTTAACATGGTGCTGAACGATTCATTCGAGACTCGATTCAGTTCTTCATTGTTTGACACGAATAAAACATCCTGTCTCTTTCGCACTTCATAAAAAAAATTGAAGCACCATTTGCATTTTTGAAAGTTTTGTCAGATTTAATCTTTTTTAAATCTTTTTGTGCGGTGGAAACACCAAAAAGATTTATTTAATCTAAACTGAGATAAACCTTATTAGGTGGAAGCATAGCATAAATTCAACGCTATTGTGAATCACAATTCACAATAGAGATCTCTACCAAATTGTCAAAGTCAAAGTGACAGCTAATAATTCGGCACGTTTGACAGACGCTATTACCAACAAAACAAAATCCAAACATTTACACTCCGCTTCAAATGAGTAAATACACAAATTTTCAAAGGTTTTGCTCTTAACATTGTGCTTTAATGAATCATTTGATTATCCTTATTGTTTGTTTATGATGTTAGAAAAAAAAAACAGAAAAATTAATTCAAAAATAACTGCTATTTTTCCTCCGGCTCTCTTCAAAGTCTTTCCATAATGGAAAATGCAGTCTTTTTGTATCAACTGAATAAGCTCAAATATTGAAACTGGTAATAAAATTTAATGGATGGAAGTGAAACAAATTTTTTTGAAATAGTTTTTATTGTTTATATTTATTCTCGGACAATGCACAATGTTTGAAAACAAAATTGAAAAACCAACTATGAAAATCCATGTGCTCATTCTGTTGAATTGGAGTTTATTTGCCTCCGAAACAAAAAAGAAAATGGCTGTTACCTAAATGTCATTTGTGCCGAGGTCCTGAGTTTGACATTTTGCTAAAAAGCCCTATCGAACAACTTTTGACCTAAAATCATTGTATATATATTCTATAGTACTATCATGGGCAATGAGCGACCGACTCGCCATCTGGGCAGGGCTTATGAAATTAATGGTGGTGAGCCTGACTAAAGTGTGTAGAGTTTAATTGGCGATGCAGAACAGTCAAATAAAGAGGAAATATAAAAATAATAAAATAATGAGAAGACAATATATTTTATTTATGAGAGTTAGAGGGAGGCAAGAAAGCCTATTTTAAAAGAAGAGGCTAGGTGCGTATTTAGTTCTATGAGCAGAAAAGGACAGATGTTGGGTGCAGGAATTTTAGTTGGTACCGTTATTGAAAATATATATGCATATGAAAATCATCCGCTCTGCAATTTGTTGGACTGTTTCTACGGTTGCTTAGCTTGTGAATAGCTATATACGTACATATGTACATACATATTTGATATTTTCTTCCTAGTAGATTTGCGCCTTTTTTGAATCCGTTTGTCATTGATTTTTGATTCAGCTTCAGCTAACGTGGTCGGAATAAGCTCTGAATTTAATTATCAAGTTTTTGGTTTGTTACTTAAGTTAAAGAAAGTTCAATAGGTGATACCTTAATGCGATTGAAAATCTCGTTCGTGAAAAAAACGAAATTTCGGCAAATTTAATTGTGAATTTACCTCTTCGGTAGTTTTGTGAAATGTGTTAGCTTTTTTAACTAAAAAATTGCTTGCATTTTGTGAATTAATTCAATGCAATTAAAAATAAATTTCGTTCGTGGAAAATAGTGTATAAAAAAATAAATTTCGGCTAATTTAATTATAAATTTATCACTTCGGTAGTTTTGTGAAATGTGTTAGCTTTTTTTACTAAAAAAATTGCTTGCATTTTGTGAATTAGATAAATGCAATTGAAAATTTCGTTCGTGAAATTTAATTGTAAATTTATCACTACAGTAGTTTTGTGAACTGTGTTAGCTTTTTTCACTGAAAAATTGCTTGCATTTTATGAATAAAATAAATGCAATTAAAAATTTTATTCGTAAAAAATATATGAAAAAAGGAAATATAATTTTAATTGTAATTTTACCACTGGCAAAATTCGCTCGGTAGTTTTGTGAAATTTGTTAGCTTTTTTTTACTTAAAAATTGCTTGCATTTTGTAAATAAGCAATCTATTCGTGTTATAGATATTCTTGCCAAGAGAAAGTTTGCGTTTTTATTTTGAATCTAAGATTCAGTGATTTTTTTTTTTTTTTGATTAAAAAGTAATTGCAGGATTTCCCCTGTTGTGTTTTAATTGAAAAAAATTAAAAATAAAATTAAAATTATCTGTGATATATGTGTTTTGTTTTTGATAAAAAAACAACTATCAGAGTGAGTTTGTAGTTTGTGGATTTTATTAGTTATTGCTTAGCTAAAATCCTTACCTACACATTTTCCTTAAATTTTCATTTAATAATATTTATTTATATACTATTTTCTATTTCTTTATTTTTGTTTTTTGTTTAAAAACAAAGCTGATAGATTTCTATTGCATTTCGTGGGTTTTTAGTTTTTTTGTGACTAAAGTCCTTAACGTTTACCTATATAAATTTTTTCATAAACGAATTCGTAAATGATGTTTATTTAGGTATACATATATTATTATCTGTTTGCTTACGTTTATTTTCATTCGCTTTTAACAACAATTTACTGAGAAGATTTGTATTTCGTTAGTTTTAGTTTCTTCTTAACTAAAATCCTTAACGTGTACACATTTTCATTAGTTCTTTCTATCCCATTTAATTTGTTTTTCATTTTAAAAACAATTGACTGAGTAGATATTTCGTGGGTTTTAATTTTTTCTTAATCTTAATCCCTAACGTCTAAGTACCTACTAGGTAATCACATCTACGAATACTACTGAAATTTAATTTGTATATTTCTGTTCATTTCTTCAATTAGATACTAACTTTTCTATTCATTTCCTAATACAATTTTGTTTCAAAATGGTAAGGTGTACTTATCAAAACTGTGATGAGCTGCAAAGAACTTTTGGGGAATTGTCTTTTTTTCAAATACCGAATGATCACAGAAGGGCAGTTTGGTTAAAACATGCAAATATAACACACATGAAGGATTTACTACCCAAAGTACCCTTTATGTGTGAAAAACATTTTTATACTAAGGACATCCTGATACAATCCGTTCGTAAAAGTTTAACCAAATTCGCTCTTCCAATATCTTCGGTATGTAGTTGTTCCGAAACTGCTACTGACATTTCATGTGTTCATCTAATGGATGCATGGAGGTACCGGAAGCAGCCAACTTCAACCGTTATATCTACGCCTTTGACTTGTGAGCCCCAGCCCCCACCTACGCCTTGCAGCCCAGCTGCTTCTTTAGTAAATCTGGCTTCGAGTTCAACCACCACTTATATTAAAGATTCCTCACTGAATATAACAGATTTACCTTCTTCTTCCCATATTTCGCCATCACAATTTCCGTCACCAGGGTACCGTTCTTATAAATCAGTGCGGAAAATAAATCGTACCCGTGTCATACCCAGATATATTTTTCGTACGCCCAAAAAACTGAAACAAAACCGGGAGTATATTTTAAGAAATGATGTCGAAAAACAGATGGCAAAGTCGACACCTGAGCTACAAACATTTATCTTAGCTCAACTTTTCCACAAAAATAATACTCCTTGGGGAAATAGCGAAAAAGATTTGTTTTTAAAATTTTTTTTTAAGTCACCAGCCTGTTACTCATTCATGTTGAGTACTGGATTCAAACTGCCAGCAGTTAGTACCATTTACCGTTGGCATTCCGAAATTCGCTTTCCAACTGGATTTAGTAAGCCGATGTCGGATATGCTAACTGAAAAAGCCAAAAGCATGACAGCCATGGACAAAAAGTGTGTCCTACTTTTTGACGAAATGTCAATAAAAAAAGAATTAGAGTATAGTATTAAGGATGACATTGTTTACGGGCTTACAGACTTTGGGGAGTATGGAAGGATGAATACTCCAGCCACTAAGGCAATGGCATTCACACTTCGTGGATTGAATAAAAATTGGAAACAGACCATTGTATATTACATTGGAAGTCCAAATGCAGAGATTTTATCCAAGATGTTGTTAGATATAATTACGGGAGTAATAAAGTGTGGGTTGACTGTTGTTGCAACAAGCTGCGACCAGGGAGTCAACAATTGCTCAGCGTACAGAAAGCTTGTTAAACCACCCATGTCTGTTGAGAGTACACCGTACGTGGAAATAGAAAATCACCGGATTTTCTTGCTCTACGATTATCCGCACCTCTTCAAAAGTGTGCGAAACATATTGTTAAAATATAAAATAACAATCGGGAATGATGTTGCTGATTGGCACATTATCGAAAAAATTTATAGAGAAGACTCGAAGGGGATATTTCAAGTTTTTTTTAAACTTACCGAGGCCCATATTAAACCAAACGGTTTTGACAAACTTTCAGTTAAGTTAGCCACTCAAATATTTAGCGCCAATGTGTATTCTGGCATCTTATATGCATTGAGCGTTAACTTCTTTGAAACTGAAGAAGAAAAGAAATATGCTCAAACAACAGCTACATTTATAAAAAAAATGAATGATCTATTTGATCATCTTAATACCGGTAAACTTTACTCCAGGAATCCAAATAAACAAGTTTTATCGGAGTCCACCGACACTCTTGAATATTTGAAAAGTGCAATTGGTTGGATTGCAACATGGAGATCAACCGGTTCTCATAAAATCCCATATTGCTTCAAGGGATTGCAGCAAACTCTTTTGGGAGTCATAGAGATGTGGAAATATCTCAGAAACGAGGAACAAAGCTTTGTTCTACTCCAACATTTGAATACAGACGTTGTGGAAAATCTGTTTTCTATGTTACGTTGCAATAGAGGCTCCTACGAGAGAAACCCTTCAGCTTTGAGATTTGTTCGAAATCTCAAACAAATCGCCTTCCAGCATCTAAGTGCAGCTGAACATTCTGGCTATGAAGATGCTGGAGCAGAGCCATTATTGAAAGGAGCTGACATCGAGAAAGATTTCGAAAGTGAGTTGGAAGAAGACTTTGTCTTTGAACACCCAATCGAGGATCACCTATTGCCGATCCAATCTAGCAAAGTTGATAACGACTTGGCGAGCAATAATTTAGAACTTGACGTAGATTTAGAGCAATATAATGCAAATAATGTTTGCTCTGGGAAATTGCAGGTAGGAGCTTCCGTATATTATGCTGGATTTGCGGCATGGAAGCTCAAGAAGAGACTCAACTGCGAATCTTGCTCTCAATACATGATCGAACAAAGAGATCATACAAGAGAGCAAACATTATTGATACAACTACGGGCTTATGAGAGTATCACCACGCCATCAGAGTTTGGAAAACTAACTGTTCCTTCGATACCGTTCGATGAGACTTTTAGAAGAGTACAAACAATCTACAATCCACAAATATCTGACCGGCGACAAAGGGAGATGCTTGTAGAAACATGGTTGTGTGAAATCATGACGTTGATAGACAGTAGTTTGATCATTAATTGCAGTGTTGAACACAAAAAAGCAATTATTAGATTTCTTTTGATCGGACTGATTAAGTTTGGGATTAAAAAGACCAATAAGGATTTTAGACTTAAGCCAACAACTAGTCAACCTTCTAAGAAAAGCTGTAATAAATAAGACTGATTTTTTCTTAAAGTATATTTTAATTTTTCCAACTGCAGCTAGACTGCAATTGCAACTTCCATCCACTTTTATTTATATAATTTTCAAAGTAGTATTAGAACGAGGAATAGGCCTATCGGGGAAACCTCAAAAAAAAAAACGCATCTAGTATTTTACCCCACTGGGTGATGTGGAAAAAAATACTTTTTTGTGTCTAGGTATGTATATTAATTAAGTTATTGGCTATCGGCAAAACAAAAAATATATCTATTTCAACTATTTTTTTCTTATCAAAGTACCTACCGCGAAATAATATTTAATTTTTATAAATACAAAATTAGATAAAATAAACTAGATACATTAAAAATAAGTTGAAAAAAATTCAATTTGTATTTGTATTTGTTTAAAAACTTGATTAAAAAGTTTTTCATACAAAATGTTGTTTTTACTTCAAGGAACATTTTCCAAAATTTTCGTTTTCTACTTATAGGTACTATCTTCAGTGACGTTAAGAGAAAGTAACGTGATACAATCTGATCTCGCTGTATTCTTTAAAGCCTTTTGTTGGAGGGGAAAACGCTTCATATATCTCACCAATCAACATTCATATTTCATTTAAGAATTGTATTTAAATAGTAATTATTTTCAAGATGTATTTTTAACTATTATATTTCAGCCTTTAAACTTTAATTTAAAATATAACGTAGTCTCTCTTTCTAAATTACTTATCAAAATTTTTTGTATGAATACGATTTACGAAATAAAATTAACACATTGTATTACAACCCTTAGGGGAAAATCTTGGCCTTTTTGCTTTGAAAGTTCTCGTCGTTGTTTTTGCTCGCTTTTGTGGTTATTATGGTTAACCTTCAAAAGTCCTCTTGGCTTACTCAGGGAGAAATGAATGACTGGATTGCACGTACTTGCTCTTATGTAAAATACGCTGCATATATAAGAAAATATTTCCTACATAAATACATGGAAATTATGAGAGAAAAATGTTTAAAAGAATGAAACACGATATTTAAATCAGCTAAAACAACTCTTTTAATACTTTGAACTGTGAAAAAGGAATAACATCTAAATTCTTAAACAAATATGAATTAATACAAAAAAAAAATTGAATAGTTGGAGCGGTTTTTTAAAAAAATAATTTTTTGTATATAAAATTCTTAAAACATTTTTAAGAACTAATTTTGGAATGCAAATCTAAAAAATATTGGTATATAAAAAATTTATCTAAATCCGTTCAGCCGAAATGAGGAAATTCAAAATTAAAAAACAAGTTCTATGACAGATACTAGCGCTATTTTTTTAGTGCATTTTTATCTTTGCTTAGAAAAAAGTAGCATGTTAAACACAACAACAATACGGAATTATACCAGTTTGTTGTAGTAATTAACATGCTACTTTTTTAGTAGTAGATGGTACTAATTTAAGTATATAGAAAAAGTTTAATCAAAATCGTAGGAGTCATTTTTGAATCCAAAACTTGCCTTATAGTACCTATAATCGCAAGTAAAAATTTATTGATAAACAAAGACAATACTTACAAAGAAGTACTATTCCGTTTTTGAAAGCCAGAAATCTGTTTTTCAATCATAAATTTAAATAAAATTATTTATGTCCATTGTTCTTAAGAAGTTCGCATTCAAACTTAAAATTTTGATAAAAAAGTTTAGACCAAAGATTAAAAAAAGTTTGTTAGAGTTGAAATTTTTTACACTTCTAAAAATTTAACTGAAGGCGAAATTTATAGCTTTAAAAGTCATGCACGGATGTTCTATACAGCTTTCCTCGAAGATGTGAAAAAAGATTTTATTTTGAAGACATTGTGTTGAACTCGTTGCAACATTTTTCACAAACTTCAATTTTAGATGGCCAAGTAAATTCAATAGATTTTTTCCTGGCGAACAAAAAAAACATTCAACTCATTGATAAAGAATATCGAGCTCTAGCTGACTGCCAATACTTAAAAAAATTAGAAATGCTTGGCCTTGTGAAAAATGAATGCAACGAGTTCATGTTTTCAAATATAAACCGAATTGTCCAGGGTGCTTTTTCTATTCCTCATTCTTCCGCAAACGTCAAAAGAATTTTTTCTTATCAAATTATGAAACAAAACTAAGAAAACGAATGCAGGTGGACACGTGTTCTGCACTAATAGAAACTACAAACCTAATTAAAAATGAATGTCACAGCTACATTATTCAAAAAAATCTATTGAATAGAATTTATCGAGTAAACCACTTGCCGATGAAGAAATTTTAGAGTAAGAAAAACATAATGAATGTAATGTATGTAGGTATGTTCATATGAATGTAAATAAAAAGAAAAGACTTATGCCAAAGTTGCTATCCGTCCATAAGACTTATTTTAGAATAAAATTATACCAATGAAATGTATAGGTATATTTAATTTATGTATTTTTGTTTTAGTAAAATATTTATTTTAATTATTTGCGTTGTTTTATAATTTAAAAAAGTTCAGTACTATTTTGTCTTTTTCAGTACAATTTCTTTTCAGTTTTCAGTACAATTGACAAAAGTCAGTTTTCATCACTGTGCCTAATACTAAATTCAAATTGTGAAAACAAACAAATAATACCTATCACATAAATAACACCATCTTATATAAAAAATTCCTGAAGACCTAGTGAAAACTAGCAACATTGCATTGAAAAATGTGAATATAAAATTCATAACCCAAATTTGCAAAACAAAAATAAACGATATAGCTATGTATCTATATCTACTTAAATACCTACCTAATACCTCGACAAGAGACAACATACAGGCATTGGCATAGAAAAAAATTGTTTTCATTTTTGTTTACTTAACGTAACATTACTGATTTAGTTATCTCCCTTATTCCCCTTATTGAAGTCAGAATCAATGTAAATACATTCCTCTCTTTCTGTTTTCTATTGGCAATTGGCATAGAAAAAAATTGTTTTCATTTTTGTTTTGTGTATCGTTTTCGTTCATCATGACAACAGCCAACTTAACATTACTGATTTAGTTATCTCCCTTATTCCCCTTATTGATGTCAGAATCAATGTAATACAACCCTCTCTTTCTGTTTTTTCCGTCTATTTATATTTCTTCCTTCCACTTTTAACTCTACAATCTCAAATCTTGGCTATTGCCAACGCCGTCTGTAGACGGCTTATGAAAAGAAAAAATTCTTCCTCATGATAGTACTATAGGTTTCATATACAAAGATAATGCTACATTTCCACCTAGCGCTAATCTGAGATTTAATGAGATTAACCTTAATATTACGTTTTCATTAGACCAAATGAGGTAATTTCGTTGAAATTTTCCAAATTAGATCCCAAATTACCTCATTTCCCATACAAATTCAAATTTCGAAATGAGACAATTTCAACCAAATTTGCACGAAATTTGGTTGCAAATTAGCTGAAACCAAATCAAACTCATCTAATGCTACATTTCCACCTAACGCTAATCTGAGATTTAATAAGATTAACCTCAAATCTTCTTTAAATCTTGAAGATTTACCATACAAATATATTTCGTTAATCTTGGAGATTAGAAATTAATCTTATTAAAGGCTCTCCCAAACCAACGCGAATTCGTAGCGAATCATTCGCAAAGACGATTTTTTGTTGTTGTTTGGCATTGTGTATCTTTCATATTTTGTATTAAGGCTCTCCCAAACCAACGCGAAACATTCGCCGACGACGCGAAATCATTCACAATAATACAAAATATGAAAGATACACAATGCCAAACAACAACAAAAAATCGTCTTTGCGAATGATTCGCTACGAATTCGCGTTGGTTTGGGAGAGCCTTTAAGCCTTTAAGGCTCTCCCAAACCAACGCGTATTCGCAGCGAATCATTTGCAAAGACGATTTTTTGTTGTTATGTAGCATTGTGTATCTTTCATATTTTTTTTTATTGTGAATGATTTCGCGTCGTCGGCGAATGTTTCGCGTTGGTTTGGGAGAGCCTTTATTGTGAATGATTTCGCGTCGTCGGCGAATGTTTCGCGTTGGTTTGGGAGAGCCTTAAATCTTCCTAGGACAAATAGTTTTACAAATCGAACTTACCTATTTTAACATGGTGCTGAACGATTCATTCGAGACTCGATTCAGTTCTTCATTGTTTGACACGAATAAAACATCCTGTCTCTTTCGCACTTCATAAAAAAATTGAAGCGCCATTTGCATTTTTGAAAGTTTTGTCAGATTTAATCTTTATTAAATCTTTTTGTGCGGTGGAAACACCAAAAAGATTTATTTAATCTAAACTGAGATAAACCTTATTAGGTGGAAACATAGCATAAATTCAACGCTATTGTGAATCACAATTCACAATCGAACAACTTTTGACCTAAAATGTCAAGTTTGAAGAATCAAATTTGAAGTGTATTATAAATTAATTAATTTATTAAAATAATCAAACTTGAAGTGATTTTTTGTTGTTTAGCATTGTGTATCTTTCATATTTTGTATTATTAGGGGGGTTTACATAGACCAACATGCTCGACAACATGGCTCGATGGAAAAAATAACTGTACACCCAACTTTGCGTTTACATGGATACTGATGTTGTCGAGCATCATTATTTTAAATTTTTCGGAACGATCGCACGCAGTATGGCTTGCACAATCTTTTTTTATAAACTTCGCTTTTTACTTCCCAAACCTCTCTAAAGTCTCTTAAAATCCGAAAAACTGTCTCCAGAACTCATTATTTGTTACTGTTGCCATTTTTTCCCGTCGCCGTGGCTAAATAATGCAAAAACAAATACCGATGTTGTCGAGCATCTGTTTACACAAGTTGGCTGGTTGGACGAGCCAGCAAGTTTTCAAAAAATTTTGAAATCCGTCGAGCATGTTGGTCCAGCAGTTGTTTTCGCGTTCAAATGATCGAGCATGGCTCGACAACTCCCATGTTGTCGAGCATGCTGGTCCATGTAAACCCCCCTATTGTGAATGATTTCGAGCCTTAAAGGCTCTCCCAAACCAACGCGAAACATTCGCCGACGACGCGAAATCATTCACAATAATGGAAAATATGAAAGATAAACAATGCTAAGCAACAACAAAAAACCGCCTATGCGAATGATTCGCTATGATTTCGCGTTGGTTTGGGAGAGCCTTTATTGTGAATGATTTCGCGTCGTCGGCGAATGTTTCGCGTTGGTTTGGGAGAGCCTTAAATCTTCCTAGGACAAATAGTTTTACAAATCGAACTTACCTATTTTAACATGGTGCTGAACGATTCATTCGAGACTCGATTCAGTTCTTCATTGTTTGACACGAATAAAACATCCTGTCTCTTTCGCACTTCATAAAAAAAATTGAAGCACCATTTGCATTTTTGAAAGTTTTGTCAGATTTAATCTTTTTTAAATCTTTTTGTGCGGTGGAAACACCAAAAAGATTTATTTAATCTAAACTGAGATAAACCTTATTAGGTGGAAGCATAGCATAAATTCAACGCTATTGTGAATCACAATTCACAATAGAGATCTCTACCAAATTGTCAAAGTCAAAGTGACAGCTAATAATTCGGCACGTTTGACAGACGCTATTACCAACAAAACAAAATCCAAACATTTACACTCCGCTTCAAATGAGTAAATACACAAATTTTCAAAGGTTTTGCTCTTAACATTGTGCTTTAATGAATCATTTGATTATCCTTATTGTTTGTTTATGATGTTAGAAAAAAAAAACAGAAAAATTAATTCAAAAATAACTGCTATTTTTCCTCCGGCTCTCTTCAAAGTCTTTCCATAATGGAAAATGCAGTCTTTTTGTATCAACTGAATAAGCTCAAATATTGAAACTGGTAATAAAATTTAATGGATGGAAGTGAAACAAATTTTTTTGAAATAGTTTTTATTGTTTATATTTATTCTCGGACAATGCAAAAGTGCAGGAATTTTAGTTGGTACCGTTATTGAAAATATATATGCATATGAAAATCATCCGCTCTGCAATTTGTTGGACTGTTTCTACTAGAGCCTTCGATTTTGGGCGGACGATTAATTACACGGGTACCCGTGTCACGGGTACCCGTGTTTTAAGGAATTGATACCCGTGTACCCGTGTACTATTTAAATACACGTGTAAATAAAAATACACGTGTATTTAAAAGAACGTTGCTTCTTTCTGATGATTAACCAGACGTCGTGCATTATATTTAAAAAGGACGCTTCGCAGCATAAATAAAAATTATTCTTTGCCTATGCTCCGTACCAGGTCTAGCATAGGGCCCAGCCCATAGAATCCGTTGCGTCCGTTGCGGCGACGGAGCCATTGATGTTGCCGGATGCGACGGATTGAGTTAGCCCAATGAATGCGTTGACGTTCACATAATAACCAGTTGAAATTCAAACACACACACATAACCACTTGAAATTCAAACATACACACATAACAACCGCTTGAAATTCAAACACACACACATGACAACCACTTAAAATTCAAACACACACAAAAAAGTTCCTGTCAACGCATCTGCCGGAGAGAAAAAGTTAAAGGTTCAGCTACTCTGTCCGTTGCGTCCGACGCTTGCGTTGCTATTGGGCCAGTTCCCATAAGAAAACATGTATTTTATAGAGCTGTCAGTTGAATGCGTCGCCAAAACGGACGCAACGGATTCTATGGGTCGGGGCCTATATTTGACACCATTTTCGATTTTTTTTCGTCTCCCACTACTCTTACGTACCTACCTACTCTCATTTGAAAAAAAAACAAGTGCTTAGTGGCTATTTTTCTTTTAACTGACTGTATTCTTAAATTATTTCGGATAGAGATTATCATGAAATAGTAGACAAAATTATTATCCAGAATGGCAATGGAATTGGAATGAATAAAGAAACAAAACTAGATCAAAAAGAATGGAAGCCAGTTGTTGGTAAGTTACATAGGTATAGTTGAAAATAATTGAATAACCATGGTATCTTACCATTTACATAATGTTATCAGTGTTGTCACTTTACCACTTTACTTTTTTTGAAGATTTTGATAATCTACCACTTCTACCACTGAAGTCAAAAATTGTACCACTTTTTGCTCATCCATTACAAACAAAATTTTAAATACAAAGATAATCCGATCATTCATGAAAAAAGTCCCAAAAGGAGAATAGGACAAAACGGTCTACAAGACCAATAACGACGAGACATATGTCGTTGGAAAGGTATTTTTATGTACTACAATAGTTACTATGGAAGCTTACTTCAAATCGCTGTGTGAAAAAAGTTATTCGCTAAACAGAATTGTGTTCTGGTGCATTCTAGTACGAATAAAATATATTTAGTATGGGCAAAGTTTATGAAAACTGATCTAACCAATAACGACAATATATATGTCATTGGAAAGGTATTTGCATTACCAACAATATCTTCCATAGCAGTTCAATTCAAATCAATGTGTGAAGAAAGTTATTCGTAAACTAATGAAATAGTGTGGTTCGTTTTAGTGTGAAAAAACTGTTATTTTCTAGTATGGGCAAAAAAGCGTGAGTGCAACTTCCACCAATAACAACGGGACGCATGTCGTTGGAAAGGTAACTTTATGCACTACAATAGTCAGTGAGGCAGCTTTTTTCAAATCACTGTGTGGAAAAAGTTATTCGCTAATTATTACCCATGCTCCATTAATTTTATATGTACCAAAATTCCCTAAAACAGCGAATAACTTTTTCCACACAGTGATTTTATAAAAGTTGTTAGAGTAACTATTACTGTTCATGAAAATATCTTTTCAACGATATACATCTTATTGGTATTGGTTAGACAAGTTTGTATACATTTTTTCCACACTAAAATGCACTAAAACAAAACCTAGGTTAGCGAATAACTTTTTTCACACAGTGATTTGAAATGAGCTGCCATAGTGACTATTGTAGGGCATGAAAATACCTTTCCAACGACATACGTCTCGTTTTTATTGGTTAATAGACCACCTACCATACATTTTTGCCGATTGTCCTTTGTCAGTAGAAATTTTTCAATAGAAAAAAAATTCCTGTGAATTTTTGTCTCTATGTAGATGTACTTACCTGAATGCAGCCATTGGAATTATTTAGAACTGATTTCTTTTATGCCGGATTTACACGATTGGAAAACTGCCAGTATAATGACAAAAGCAACAACAAAAGAATGGACAATTTCATTCTTTTTGTCATTATACTGGCAGCTTTCCATTCGTGTAAATCCGGCATTAGAAATAGAAATCTAGTAGATTTTTTGCTCCTACAAATTTGTTTATAAAATATTGGAAAAGGGGAACTTCTTCTAGCTACCCTCCTCGACGACAACGCAATGTGTGCGGTGTGCCCTAGGAGAAATTCATAATACGCTTTCCTGATATGTTTTTTGGTTTGAATTTTGATCACCACATTCAAAATTTCAGTGAAGAAATAGATTCAGAAATAATAGAACAAAAGTTACTAAAAATTGTTTTTCTTTGATCTTATCAAGTATGTACATTAGGGTGGTCGTTTAAAAAAAGTCATCCCTGATGGTCCCAAATCGGCTCTAAATGAAGAAAAAAAAATCCCTAATTTTTCAGAATTGTATTTTCATCCGATATAGTCGCTGTAGGGGTAAATTGAATTTTCCCTTTTTTATGCATACTAGAAAATTCGCGTTAGATCCGCCAAAAAAAACTTCAGAGCATGTAGGTGAGAACTAGACAAGAAAAAATCCCCGCTTGGACGGGTGGGGCAATTTAATAAAATATTTGCATAAAATAGAAAAAAAATAATTACAAAACAACGGCAATGCTTACAGTAATATTTTGTAGCTTTTTGGAAAGCCAGAAGTCCATTCTTACGGCTTGTTTTTAAATTAAGTTTTTTTGATGAACTGTTTTGCCAAAAAATTGTTTCCAACTCAACATTTTGAAGAAAAATTATGATTTTTTTCTTAATAATTATAGGTTTCAAAACTGATTTTGCTGAAATTGTTTATTCAAAGAACTTTATTTAATAATCAACTATTAAAATGGCTTTCCATAAAGCTACAAAACTTTACTGCAAGTGTTACCGTTGTTTTTGAATTAATTTTTTTCTATTTTATGCAATTATTTTATCAAATTGCCCCTCCTTTCGAAGCGGTGGGAAATATTACCCCCTTCCGTAGGATTTTTTTCTTGTCTACTTCTCACCTACATGCGCTCTGAATTTTTCGGCAGATTTTACACGAATTTAAAAAAAAAAAGTGGAAATTTAATTTACCCCTACAGCGACTATAGGGGATGAAAATAAAAATCTGAAAACATTAGGAAATTTTTTTTTTCTTCATTTAGAGCCGATTCGGGCCCATCCGGGATGATCTTTTTTTAAACGACAACCCTAATGTACATACTTGATAAGATCAAAGAAAAACAATTTTTAGTAACTTTTGTTCTATGACCTAAATATTCTTTGTCAACTTGCTTAAAAATTGTGATACACAAAACATGATTAAAATATTAATAAAAAGAAAACCTGCTTTTTAAAATTTTTAAAAGACATTTTAAAAAAGATATAAAGAAACACTTGTTTTTTCCACAAATTTAATAATTTTATTAATTAGTTTTGACAACGCGTTTCGTCTTAGTTAGGCACTCCTGTCCTAAGTAAGACGAAACGAGTTGGCAAAACTTATTAATTATTAAATTTGTGGAAAAAAGAAGTGTTTATTTAAATCTTTTTTAAAATGTCCAAAAAATTTTAAAAAGCAGGTTTTCTTTTATTTAAGGAAAAATTATTGCAGTTCTTTTATTTTAGTAAACAAATCAAAATAAACCCTCAATTATTGACATTAAATAAGAAATCTTTTTATGATACAAAAACATTTTTAGTACCACTTCATACTATTAAAAAAAATTTCATTGAACTCTGTACAGGCAAAAATATCGTTAACTTTGAAAACTATCGAAGTTTCAGATTTGACAGCGCGAAGCATTAAGTCTGGTAAAAATAAAACGGTATCCGTGTCTCACGTCCATTTGCTATTTCATTTGTTAAGAAGGCATTTGTGCTACAGTTTCGGACTCCCCTGATTAGTATTTACAGGATAAATGTCATATACATAAGTAGGTATATTTTTAGCATTATTATATTGGCTAAGTAAGACCCTAATAATATATGATTTTTTATTTTTTTTTTTAAAGAATGTTCATACAGGTCACTATATCTCTCCCATTAGGCAAGGGGTAGGATTTTCAAAAAAATTGACTTAAAATAAAAAAGCTTAGTCCTCTAAGCACATGTTTTCAAAAGATGTCCATAAAATTGCTGTTTTTTCTGATGGGTCGCTTTCAAATATGTGAAACGAAGCTCTAAATCAAAAATGTTATGTCGAAAATATCTTCATCTCCTTTTACTTTTTGTAGAATCACAAATATACTTCGATGAATAAAATGGTGCTCTTTGACTAAAATAAAACTTGAAAACAAAAATATTTTTCCTTATTTAATTTTTGGAAATTAAAATCTACCACTAAAAATCTGGATCTACCACTATTTTTAGACTTATCTACCACTTTTTTTAAACTGGAAGTGACAACACTGAATGTTATGCATGTGTACATATATTTTTGCTTCGTGTTATTAATTGTAGAGCCAGGTACGCATTATCACTCCTGCATGACAGTTTTGCTCCAAATGATAATCTATATTTTATTTACCTTGTGAATGACGGAATTGCTGGTCAATTTTTTTTTTTTGCAACATTATTCCGAAACTGTCATGTGTGAATGATTATGTGTACCCCATTTGAGGTGCAAAATGGATGAAAATTCAAATTATATGCGTAACAAAAAAATATGGTGGCGGTGGGTGACCTTTCTATTTGTCATTATGCATTTATTATGTAAGTATGTAAGTACTAAAAAGCAGGTTTCGGCTTTGTTAAGAAAAGTCGAACTCGAGAGCCATGTTTGATCAATAAATCAGATGGCATTTCGGTTTTAGTTCAAAGTTGCCTCACAATTCCAGAACTTTGATGTCATGCCGTTTGACCGTCTTTATTTTTAGCATTTCATTTCTGAAAAAAAATTACGCTTGAAACGAAAATTTCTAAAAATTGTGAATTTTCATCTGAAAGCATACTTAAAAACTTCCTTTTAAAATAGCAAAACTATCAGAAGGTAAAAAAACTTAAAAACTATGGAATTTTATTAGGGGTGAAGAAGATATATTTTTTTTAACAATTAGCCTAAGGCACATAGACCAATGAAACCAACCTTATTTATGTACACTAGGGTGGTCGTTATAATGGTTTTTTTTTTAGTTTTATTATTTGGATGGGCCTAAATCAGCTCTAAATGAAGAAAAAAAAAACTCCCTAATTTTTTCAGATTTTTATTTTCCCCTTTTTTTGGAAACTCGCATAAAATCTGCCGAAAAATTCAGAGCATGTAGGTGAGAAGTAGACAAGAAAAAAATCCTAGGGGTGGGGGGTAATCTCTCCCACCGCTTGGAAGGGAGGGGCAATTTAATAAAATAATTACATAAAATAGAAAAAAAATAATTAAAAAACAACAATTTGAAAATAAGTCCTTAGATTCCTTAAAGTAGGTTAGTATCTTTCGAAAGAAAACAAATAGCACTTCGTACCTATACTTTTTACTTAAAACCTATAGGTACAACAAGTTGGTTTCCCAAGGCGCTCATTGAAAAATAATGATGAATATAAAGAACACATCAATTTAATTTTAGACACAGTGAAACTGAAGAAAAAGTAGATTATGTTCTTTACTTATATTTAAGCTTAAAAGCTCATACAAAAATTATCAAAAAAAAAAAAATGTTCTTAAAACGAAGTTTTATTAAAAAGGAAATGCCCACGAAGAGTAATTGTCTAACCAAAAAAAGAAGAAATTTGTATCGCCAAAAAATTATAGAAAAATATATTTCTCTAGAGGAAAATCTAGTTTAAACATTTTTGTTTAAATTTTGGCAACCTCTTAGCTTTGGTCCTGGATAACTTCTGTCTAGATCAACTTTGAAGTTAAATTATATTATATTAAATTTCATCCAAATCATAGAAGTCGTAATAATACATAATGTATACTGCAAATTGCTCTTTTAAATTCTAAAATAGATTAAAATGGGAGTGACAGTAGGCAGATTGTACCAACACTTATTTCAAAATTCTATCGAAAAATGTCATCTAAATCGGTTGAGTGGCTTCCAAGAAAAAAGTATTTCAGTTAAACAAAGCAAAGGTTCCGTGGCAGGGGGCGGATGTATCTAAAGCCAATTTTTAAGATTTTTTTATCTTTCATTAAAACAAACTCTTAAAATTTCTTCAGAATCGATATAGCCGTTCAGAAAAACCAAATAAATTTAAATATAATACAGAAACATTATAATCTGTATACAAGAAATAATATATTAGGTAATTATTTCTTTTTTATATATTATTATTTTTAATATTAATTTTAGACCTAAAAATAATCCTCGAAATATATTAGTGTATGTAAGTAATTACCAAATTAAATGAAAATACTTTTTTTATTTGAACTTTAAGAAGTAAAACAAAGCATAAATATGCAAATAATACAGAAATATCTGTGTTATACGAATGTACTAGTAGAAATTCCTGTCATAAAACAATTTTTTAACTATTCAAACAATAATTAGACCCATTTTCAAGTTCCTTTGCATCCGATTTACCGATTTGTGCCGATTCCCATAATAATTACCCGTGTATTGCTAAATACACGGGTAATTATAAATACACGTGTAAATATACAGACACGGGTTCATGTACGGATAATTAATTACACGGGTAACACGTGTATTTAAATACACGGGCATTAGGGGGCTCTAGTTTCTACGGTTGCTTAGCTTGTGAATAGCTATATACGTACATATGTACATACATATTTGATATTTTCTTCCTAGTAGATTTGCGCCTTTTTTGAATCCGTTTGTCATTGATTTTTGATTCAGCTTCAGCTAACGTGGTCGGAATAAGCTCTGAATTTAATTATCAAGTTTTTGGTTTGTTACTTAAGTTAAAGAAAGTTCAATAGGTGATACCTTAATGCGATTGAAAATCTCGTTCGTGAAAAAAACGAAATTTCGGCAAATTTAATTGTGAATTTACCTCTTCGGTAGTTTTGTGAAATGTGTTAGCTTTTTTAACTAAAAAATTGCTTGCATTTTGTGAATTAATTCAATGCAATTAAAAATAAATTTCGTTCGTGGAAAATAGTGTATAAAAAAATAAATTTCGGCTAATTTAATTATAAATTTATCACTTCGGTAGTTTTGTGAAATGTGTTAGCTTTTTTTACTAAAAAAATTGCTTGCATTTTGTGAATTAGATAAATGCAATTGAAAATTTCGTTCGTGAAATTTAATTGTAAATTTATCACTACAGTAGTTTTGTGAACTGTGTTAGCTTTTTTCACTGAAAAATTGCTTGCATTTTATGAATAAAATAAATGCAATTAAAAATTTTATTCGTAAAAAATATATGAAAAAAGGAAATATAATTTTAATTGTAATTTTACCACTGGCAAAATTCGCTCGGTAGTTTTGTGAAATTTGTTAGCTTTTTTTTACTTAAAAATTGCTTGCATTTTGTAAATAAGCAATCTATTCGTGTTATAGATATTCTTGCCAAGAGAAAGTTTGCGTTTTTATTTTGAATCTAAGATTCAGTGATTTTTTTTTTTTTTGATTAAAAAGTAATTGCAGGATTTCCCCTGTTGTGTTTTAATTGAAAAAAATTAAAAATAAAATTAAAATTATCTGTGATATATGTGTTTTGTTTTTGATAAAAAAACAACTATCAGAGTGAGTTTGTAGTTTGTGGATTTTATTAGTTATTGCTTAGCTAAAATCCTTACCTACACATTTTCCTTAAATTTTCATTTAATAATATTTATTTATATACTATTTTCTATTTCTTTATTTTTGTTTTTTGTTTAAAAACAAAGCTGATAGATTTCTATTGCATTTCGTGGGTTTTTAGTTTTTTTGTGACTAAAGTCCTTAACGTTTACCTATATAAATTTTTTCATAAACGAATTCGTAAATGATGTTTATTTAGGTATACATATATTATTATCTGTTTGCTTACGTTTATTTTCATTCGCTTTTAACAACAATTTACTGAGAAGATTTGTATTTCGTTAGTTTTAGTTTCTTCTTAACTAAAATCCTTAACGTGTACACATTTTCATTAGTTCTTTCTATCCCATTTAATTTGTTTTTCATTTTAAAAACAATTGACTGAGTAGATATTTCGTGGGTTTTAATTTTTTCTTAACCTTAATCCCTAACGTCTAAGTACCTACTAGGTAATCACATCTACGAATACTACTGAAATTTAATTTGTATATTTCTGTTCATTTCTTCAATTAGATACTAACTTTTCTATTCATTTCCTAATACAATTTTGTTTCAAAATGGTAAGGTGTACTTATCAAAACTGTGATGAGCTGCAAAGAACTTTTGGGGAATTGTCTTTTTTTCAAATACCGAATGATCACAGAAGGGCAGTTTGGTTAAAACATGCAAATATAACACACATGAAGGATTTACTACCCAAAGTACCCTTTATGTGTGAAAAACATTTTTATACTAAGGACATCCTGATACAATCCGTTCGTAAAAGTTTAACCAAATTCGCTCTTCCAATATCTTCGGTATGTAGTTGTTCCGAAACTGCTACTGACATTTCATGTGTTCATCTAATGGATGCATGGAGGTACCGGAAGCAGCCAACTTCAACCGTTATATCTACGCCTTTGACTTGTGAGCCCCAGCCCCCACCTACGCCTTGCAGCCCAGCTGCTTCTTTAGTAAATCTGGCTTCGAGTTCAACCACCACTTATATTAAAGATTCCTCACTGAATATAACAGATTTACCTTCTTCTTCCCATATTTCGCCATCACAATTTCCGTCACCAGGGTACCGTTCTTATAAATCAGTGCGGAAAATAAATCGTACCCGTGTCATACCCAGATATATTTTTCGTACGCCCAAAAAACTGAAACAAAACCGGGAGTATATTTTAAGAAATGATGTCGAAAAACAGATGGCAAAGTCGACACCTGAGCTACAAACATTTATCTTAGCTCAACTTTTCCACAAAAATAATACTCCTTGGGGAAATAGCGAAAAAGATTTGTTTTTAAAATTTTTTTTTAAGTCACCAGCCTGTTACTCATTCATGTTGAGTACTGGATTCAAACTGCCAGCAGTTAGTACCATTTACCGTTGGCATTCCGAAATTCGCTTTCCAACTGGATTTAGTAAGCCGATGTCGGATATGCTAACTGAAAAAGCCAAAAGCATGACAGCCATGGACAAAAAGTGTGTCCTACTTTTTGACGAAATGTCAATAAAAAAAGAATTAGAGTATAGTATTAAGGATGACATTGTTTACGGGCTTACAGACTTTGGGGAGTATGGAAGGATGAATACTCCAGCCACTAAGGCAATGGCATTCACACTTCGTGGATTGAATAAAAATTGGAAACAGACCATTGTATATTACATTGGAAGTCCAAATGCAGAGATTTTATCCAAGATGTTGTTAGATATAATTACGGGAGTAATAAAGTGTGGGTTGACTGTTGTTGCAACAAGCTGCGACCAGGGAGTCAACAATTGCTCAGCGTACAGAAAGCTTGTTAAACCACCCATGTCTGTTGAGAGTACACCGTACGTGGAAATAGAAAATCACCGGATTTTCTTGCTCTACGATTATCCGCACCTCTTCAAAAGTGTGCGAAACATATTGTTAAAATATAAAATAACAATCGGGAATGATGTTGCTGATTGGCACATTATCGAAAAAATTTATAGAGAAGACTCGAAGGGGATATTTCAAGTTTTTTTTAAACTTACCGAGGCCCATATTAAACCAAACGGTTTTGACAAACTTTCAGTTAAGTTAGCCACTCAAATATTTAGCGCCAATGTGTATTCTGGCATCTTATATGCATTGAGCGTTAACTTCTTTGAAACTGAAGAAGAAAAGAAATATGCTCAAACAACAGCTACATTTATAAAAAAAATGAATGATCTATTTGATCATCTTAATACCGGTAAACTTTACTCCAGGAATCCAAATAAACAAGTTTTATCGGAGTCCACCGACACTCTTGAATATTTGAAAAGTGCAATTGGTTGGATTGCAACATGGAGATCAACCGGTTCTCATAAAATCCCATATTGCTTCAAGGGATTGCAGCAAACTCTTTTGGGAGTCATAGAGATGTGGAAATATCTCAGAAACGAGGAACAAAGCTTTGTTCTACTCCAACATTTGAATACAGACGTTGTGGAAAATCTGTTTTCTATGTTACGTTGCAATAGAGGCTCCTACGAGAGAAACCCTTCAGCTTTGAGATTTGTTCGAAATCTCAAACAAATCGCCTTCCAGCATCTAAGTGCAGCTGAACATTCTGGCTATGAAGATGCTGGAGCAGAGCCATTATTGAAAGGAGCTGACATCGAGAAAGATTTCGAAAGTGAGTTGGAAGAAGACTTTGTCTTTGAACACCCAATCGAGGATCACCTATTGCCGATCCAATCTAGCAAAGTTGATAACGACTTGGCGAGCAATAATTTAGAACTTGACGTAGATTTAGAGCAATATAATGCAAATAATGTTTGCTCTGGGAAATTGCAGGTAGGAGCTTCCGTATATTATGCTGGATTTGCGGCATGGAAGCTCAAGAAGAGACTCAACTGCGAATCTTGCTCTCAATACATGATCGAACAAAGAGATCATACAAGAGAGCAAACATTATTGATACAACTACGGGCTTATGAGAGTATCACCACGCCATCAGAGTTTGGAAAACTAACTGTTCCTTCGATACCGTTCGATGAGACTTTTAGAAGAGTACAAACAATCTACAATCCACAAATATCTGACCGGCGACAAAGGGAGATGCTTGTAGAAACATGGTTGTGTGAAATCATGACGTTGATAGACAGTAGTTTGATCATTAATTGCAGTGTTGAACACAAAAAAGCAATTATTAGATTTCTTTTGATCGGACTGATTAAGTTTGGGATTAAAAAGACCAATAAGGATTTTAGACTTAAGCCAACAACTAGTCAACCTTCTAAGAAAAGCTGTAATAAATAAGACTGATTTTTTCTTAAAGTATATTTTAATTTTTCCAACTGCAGCTAGACTGCAATTGCAACTTCCATCCACTTTTATTTATATAATTTTCAAAGTAGTATTAGAACGAGGAATAGGCCTATCGGGGAAACCTCAAAAAAAAAAACGCATCTAGTATTTTACCCCACTGGGTGATGTGGAAAAAAATACTTTTTTGTGTCTAGGTATGTATATTAATTAAGTTATTGGCTATCGGCAAAACAAAAAATATATCTATTTCAACTATTTTTTTCTTATCAAAGTACCTACCGCGAAATAATATTTAATTTTTATAAATACAAAATTAGATAAAATAAACTAGATACATTAAAAATAAGTTGAAAAAAATTCAATTTGTATTTGTATTTGTTTAAAAACTTGATTAAAAAGTTTTTCATACAAAATGTTGTTTTTACTTCAAGGAACATTTTCCAAAATTTTCGTTTTCTACTTATAGGTACTATCTTCAGTGACGTTAAGAGAAAGTAACGTGATACAATCTGATCTCGCTGTATTCTTTAAAGCCTTTTGTTGGAGGGGAAAACGCTTCATATATCTCACCAATCAACATTCATATTTCATTTAAGAATTGTATTTAAATAGTAATTATTTTCAAGATGTATTTTTAACTATTATATTTCAGCCTTTAAACTTTAATTTAAAATATAACGTAGTCTCTCTTTCTAAATTACTTATCAAAATTTTTTGTATGAATACGATTTACGAAATAAAATTAACACATTGTATTACAACCCTTAGGGGAAAATCTTGGCCTTTTTGCTTTGAAAGTTCTCGTCGTTGTTTTTGCTCGCTTTTGTGGTTATTATGGTTAACCTTCAAAAGTCCTCTTGGCTTACTCAGGGAGAAATGAATGACTGGATTGCACGTACTTGCTCTTATGTAAAATACGCTGCATATATAAGAAAATATTTCCTACATAAATACATGGAAATTATGAGAGAAAAATGTTTAAAAGAATGAAACACGATATTTAAATCAGCTAAAACAACTCTTTTAATACTTTGAACTGTGAAAAAGGAATAACATCTAAATTCTTAAACAAATATGAATTAATACAAAAAAAAAATTGAATAGTTGGAGCGGTTTTTTAAAAAAATAATTTTTTGTATATAAAATTCTTAAAACATTTTTAAGAACTAATTTTGGAATGCAAATCTAAAAAATATTGGTATATAAAAAATTTATCTAAATCCGTTCAGCCGAAATGAGGAAATTCAAAATTAAAAAACAAGTTCTATGACAGATACTAGCGCTATTTTTTTAGTGCATTTTTATCTTTGCTTAGAAAAAAGTAGCATGTTAAACACAACAACAATACGGAATTATACCAGTTTGTTGTAGTAATTAACATGCTACTTTTTTAGTAGTAGATGGTACTAATTTAAGTATATAGAAAAAGTTTAATCAAAATCGTAGGAGTCATTTTTGAATCCAAAACTTGCCTTATAGTACCTATAATCGCAAGTAAAAATTTATTGATAAACAAAGACAATACTTACAAAGAAGTACTATTCCGTTTTTGAAAGCCAGAAATCTGTTTTTCAATCATAAATTTAAATAAAATTATTTATGTCCATTGTTCTTAAGAAGTTCGCATTCAAACTTAAAATTTTGATAAAAAAGTTTAGACCAAAGATTAAAAAAAGTTTGTTAGAGTTGAAATTTTTTACACTTCTAAAAATTTAACTGAAGGCGAAATTTATAGCTTTAAAAGTCATGCACGGATGTTCTATACAGCTTTCCTCGAAGATGTGAAAAAAGATTTTATTTTGAAGACATTGTGTTGAACTCGTTGCAACATTTTTCACAAACTTCAATTTTAGATGGCCAAGTAAATTCAATAGATTTTTTCCTGGCGAACAAAAAAAACATTCAACTCATTGATAAAGAATATCGAGCTCTAGCTGACTGCCAATACTTAAAAAAATTAGAAATGCTTGGCCTTGTGAAAAATGAATGCAACGAGTTCATGTTTTCAAATATAAACCGAATTGTCCAGGGTGCTTTTTCTATTCCTCATTCTTCCGCAAACGTCAAAAGAATTTTTTCTTATCAAATTATGAAACAAAACTAAGAAAACGAATGCAGGTGGACACGTGTTCTGCACTAATAGAAACTACAAACCTAATTAAAAATGAATGTCACAGCTACATTATTCAAAAAAATCTATTGAATAGAATTTATCGAGTAAACCACTTGCCGATGAAGAAATTTTAGAGTAAGAAAAACATAATGAATGTAATGTATGTAGGTATGTTCATATGAATGTAAATAAAAAGAAAAGACTTATGCCAAAGTTGCTATCCGTCCATAAGACTTATTTTAGAATAAAATTATACCAATGAAATGTATAGGTATATTTAATTTATGTATTTTTGTTTTAGTAAAATATTTATTTTAATTATTTGCGTTGTTTTATAATTTAAAAAAGTTCAGTACTATTTTGTCTTTTTCAGTACAATTTCTTTTCAGTTTTCAGTACAATTGACAAAAGTCAGTTTTCATCACTGTGCCTAATACTAAATTCAAATTGTGAAAACAAACAAATAATACCTATCACATAAATAACACCATCTTATATAAAAAATTCCTGAAGACCTAGTGAAAACTAGCAACATTGCATTGAAAAATGTGAATATAAAATTCATAACCCAAATTTGCAAAACAAAAATAAACGATATAGCTATGTATCTATATCTACTTAAATACCTACCTAATACCTCGACAAGAGACAACATACAGGCATTGGCATAGAAAAAAATTGTTTTCATTTTTGTTTACTTAACGTAACATTACTGATTTAGTTATCTCCCTTATTCCCCTTATTGAAGTCAGAATCAATGTAAATACATTCCTCTCTTTCTGTTTTCTATTGGCAATTGGCATAGAAAAAAATTGTTTTCATTTTTGTTTTGTGTATCGTTTTCGTTCATCATGACAACAGCCAACTTAACATTACTGATTTAGTTATCTCCCTTATTCCCCTTATTGATGTCAGAATCAATGTAATACAACCCTCTCTTTCTGTTTTTTCCGTCTATTTATATTTCTTCCTTCCACTTTTAACTCTACAATCTCAAATCTTGGCTATTGCCAACGCCGTCTGTAGACGGCTTATGAAAAGAAAAAATTCTTCCTCATGATAGTACTATAGGTTTCATATACAAAGATAATGCTACATTTCCACCTAGCGCTAATCTGAGATTTAATGAGATTAACCTTAATATTACGTTTTCATTAGACCAAATGAGGTAATTTCGTTGAAATTTTCCAAATTAGATCCCAAATTACCTCATTTCCCATACAAATTCAAATTTCGAAATGAGACAATTTCAACCAAATTTGCACGAAATTTGGTTGCAAATTAGCTGAAACCAAATCAAACTCATCTAATGCTACATTTCCACCTAACGCTAATCTGAGATTTAATAAGATTAACCTCAAATCTTCTTTAAATCTTGAAGATTTACCATACAAATATATTTCGTTAATCTTGGAGATTAGAAATTAATCTTATTAAAGGCTCTCCCAAACCAACGCGAATTCGTAGCGAATCATTCGCAAAGACGATTTTTTGTTGTTGTTTGGCATTGTGTATCTTTCATATTTTGTATTAAGGCTCTCCCAAACCAACGCGAAACATTCGCCGACGACGCGAAATCATTCACAATAATACAAAATATGAAAGATACACAATGCCAAACAACAACAAAAAATCGTCTTTGCGAATGATTCGCTACGAATTCGCGTTGGTTTGGGAGAGCCTTTAAGCCTTTAAGGCTCTCCCAAACCAACGCGTATTCGCAGCGAATCATTTGCAAAGACGATTTTTTGTTGTTATGTAGCATTGTGTATCTTTCATATTTTTTTTTATTGTGAATGATTTCGCGTCGTCGGCGAATGTTTCGCGTTGGTTTGGGAGAGCCTTTATTGTGAATGATTTCGCGTCGTCGGCGAATGTTTCGCGTTGGTTTGGGAGAGCCTTAAATCTTCCTAGGACAAATAGTTTTACAAATCGAACTTACCTATTTTAACATGGTGCTGAACGATTCATTCGAGACTCGATTCAGTTCTTCATTGTTTGACACGAATAAAACATCCTGTCTCTTTCGCACTTCATAAAAAAATTGAAGCGCCATTTGCATTTTTGAAAGTTTTGTCAGATTTAATCTTTATTAAATCTTTTTGTGCGGTGGAAACACCAAAAAGATTTATTTAATCTAAACTGAGATAAACCTTATTAGGTGGAAACATAGCATAAATTCAACGCTATTGTGAATCACAATTCACAATCGAACAACTTTTGACCTAAAATGTCAAGTTTGAAGAATCAAATTTGAAGTGTATTATAAATTAATTAATTTATTAAAATAATCAAACTTGAAGTGATTTTTTGTTGTTTAGCATTGTGTATCTTTCATATTTTGTATTATTAGGGGGGTTTACATAGACCAACATGCTCGACAACATGGCTCGATGGAAAAAATAACTGTACACCCAACTTTGCGTTTACATGGATACTGATGTTGTCGAGCATCATTATTTTAAATTTTTCGGAACGATCGCACGCAGTATGGCTTGCACAATCTTTTTTTATAAACTTCGCTTTTTACTTCCCAAACCTCTCTAAAGTCTCTTAAAATCCGAAAAACTGTCTCCAGAACTCATTATTTGTTACTGTTGCCATTTTTTCCCGTCGCCGTGGCTAAATAATGCAAAAACAAATACCGATGTTGTCGAGCATCTGTTTACACAAGTTGGCTGGTTGGACGAGCCAGCAAGTTTTCAAAAAATTTTGAAATCCGTCGAGCATGTTGGTCCAGCAGTTGTTTTCGCGTTCAAATGATCGAGCATGGCTCGACAACTCCCATGTTGTCGAGCATGCTGGTCCATGTAAACCCCCCTATTGTGAATGATTTCGAGCCTTAAAGGCTCTCCCAAACCAACGCGAAACATTCGCCGACGACGCGAAATCATTCACAATAATGGAAAATATGAAAGATAAACAATGCTAAGCAACAACAAAAAACCGCCTATGCGAATGATTCGCTATGATTTCGCGTTGGTTTGGGAGAGCCTTTATTGTGAATGATTTCGCGTCGTCGGCGAATGTTTCGCGTTGGTTTGGGAGAGCCTTAAATCTTCCTAGGACAAATAGTTTTACAAATCGAACTTACCTATTTTAACATGGTGCTGAACGATTCATTCGAGACTCGATTCAGTTCTTCATTGTTTGACACGAATAAAACATCCTGTCTCTTTCGCACTTCATAAAAAAAATTGAAGCACCATTTGCATTTTTGAAAGTTTTGTCAGATTTAATCTTTTTTAAATCTTTTTGTGCGGTGGAAACACCAAAAAGATTTATTTAATCTAAACTGAGATAAACCTTATTAGGTGGAAGCATAGCATAAATTCAACGCTATTGTGAATCACAATTCACAATAGAGATCTCTACCAAATTGTCAAAGTCAAAGTGACAGCTAATAATTCGGCACGTTTGACAGACGCTATTACCAACAAAACAAAATCCAAACATTTACACTCCGCTTCAAATGAGTAAATACACAAATTTTCAAAGGTTTTGCTCTTAACATTGTGCTTTAATGAATCATTTGATTATCCTTATTGTTTGTTTATGATGTTAGAAAAAAAAAACAGAAAAATTAATTCAAAAATAACTGCTATAGAGAATATGAATTACCAAGAAGCCAATCCTCGGCTGTCATCCGGCTTTGCCTACAAACTGAAACACGCACACATAGACAGTTGGGCTAAATCCACCACTAGGTTTTTGCACACATCGACAGCTGGGCTAAATCCACCACTCATTTATTCGCACACATAGACAGTTGGGCTAAATCCACCACGAATATGTCAGTTATTTTTGAAAATTATCAGTTATTTTCAAAATCTCATGGACTTGTTCAAAAAGTATTAAAAGGGAGAAATTAATTATCAAGTGCTTACCGGACCTTATGAGTGTGTTTATTTATTTATTTGGAAAACTCATTAAGTGTTTTTTCACTCAACGGAATGTTCTGCATAAACCATTCTATTGTTTATTTAGTCATTCCGCAACACTTGGAATACTTTCTTTCTATTTTTTTCATCCAGACTGTGATTATAATTCAATTTATTGAAAACAGTTTTGTTTCTTCATCCATGTTTTTGTCAAGAGCGAAGGTATTGGATAGAAGAAGAAGAAAGTAATAATTACCACTATTAGTGAATTCAGCGAATGAGCTTTTGCCACGATCCAACTCATTTTCGAGATTTTAGCTATTAGTGAATTCGAGATAGAAAATTGAACGACTGTCGGTAACATATTACCTGCACCACTGACATTTTGTTGAACAAATTTGATATTAGTGCAACCGCAAACCATTCGCTATCCATACAAACTTTCCAATTTTATATCCGCGCCAATTTTGTCGCGAATCTGCTTTTGATTTTCTTTATTTGCCAGAAAATCATAGTGAATAACACATAAATGTAAATTTAAGGCCTAACTACATTCATTTCACTTTTGTACAAAAGTGCAAAAGTGAAAAATACAAATATATGCTAGCGACACCTTCGTGCAAAAAAGAGTATGAAATTTGAGTTGAGCTGAATGCATTCAAACATGGAATAGGCTAGTTCAGCAACTATTATCGATGTGAGGGACATCTATGGGTCAGTTTCTTAACTGTTTATTTAGATGTAGTTGTGTTTCACTTTTCTGCAAAAGTAAAAGTTAGAAACGCTCTAACTGCCAGCTAGTAAAAGATAGAAACGCTCTAACTGGCAGCTCTACATATTACGATTAATATTCATTGACAATAATTATTGAAGACATTATCTGTCAAAAAACATTGATGCAATATTGCCACCACATGTATCAATGAAAATTGACAGTAATTTTACTTAAAATTGTATAAATTGGCTGCGAGTGTGCTTCATTGCGTGTGTCTGCAAATAAAAATGAGGGAATAATAAAATTGGGTAGTAAAGAAGTCTTGTTCTTTTGAAATGCGAGAGAATTAAACCGAAAATCCAACTATTCTTTTTATTTTGTTTTATTTTTACTACCAACTACACAACACAAACGTCAACACGTCAACCAGATACAAGATTCTTCGCTAAATACATTCACTACTGAACGCGCCTTTATTTAAAATTCAATCCGACAGAACCATCAAGCATACAACGAAAACGAAAGATACAAAAAGAGACAAAAAGAATAAGAAAGAAGCAGAGAGGACACAATTTATAAGAAACGGTAAAAGCAAGACTTAATTTTTTAGTTGTCTCCTTTTGAGAAAAAATATTTTATACGTTTGAAACTTAAATATATAATAGACTATTTAAAAAAGCGTTTTGTTATTTGTAAGGAAAAGAAATTCCAACAGCCAACAAATGACATTTACATTGAAGAAAACCAAATCGATTTTGTTTCTAATCAATGTCGTCAATGTTCATTGACAATGACATTGAAGAGCATACGAACGATCAATACTCAGCGAAAAATGACCTTCTTAGTGAATATTGACAATAAACATTGATTGTGTGTAGGGCTCTTTAAGTGAAAAAATTGAATTCAGCACAACAAAAATTTGCTGAACGCTTTCACTTACTTACTTATTTACTTAACCCTGAGGCCACACGAGCGAGTAATCGCTAGCGAGTTACTAATACATCGAAACTTTTCCTACTCGCTAGCCAACTGGCTTGCCTTTTTTGAAGCCAGTTGGGAAGCGAGTAGAGCGGCGAGTGATTTGACAATTAATGTATGTACCCAACTCGCTAGCGAGTACTCGCTCGTGTGGCCTCCGGGTAAATTATATTTTAATTTTTTTTCAGACAACTCCTAAAGATAAAAACAATGGCCCTGAGTAGTAGATCCCAATCTAGATATAGTCGACTTTAGAAAAAACATCCGTAGTAATAAAACACAAATTTCACTTCTAAATGGTCAGATTACATCATTTTAAACTAAGCTTGAGGTTCTTCTTAGCATTTAGTGGTAAAATGTTTGTTTTTTTTTTCTACGAATGTCAACTGTTAAAGTCGACTTTAGACTAGATTCAGATCTTTTACTCAGGGCCAATCTTTCTAGCTGTAAATTTCCTCTTAATGGAATTTTTAAATCCGCTAAGGTAAATTTTTTCAGGGTTCAAAGAGATTGTCAATAGATAATTTACTTAGGACAAGCAGCCTTATTCATTAGATTCCACTAAACAGATGAATAGTTATGCACTGAATAAGGACTTATATAGCCACTATTCAGTGTTACACCAATTCTAATTCATAAAACATTTTCCTACCCACTATAGTTATGCAACGCTTGTGTCAAATAAAGTACCAAAAAAGGAAAATCTATTACATTTTACTTGCACATCTCTTAGCAAATATCAGCTGTTTGTGAAAAATCAATTTAAAAAAAAATACTGCCAGTTCGGGTCTTTTCAATTTCAGTGTTAATAATTATAATTTATTATTTATCGATACTTTTGGGTTTGTTTGTTGTTTACCAAAGGAAATTTTACTGTGTTAGCAGAAATAATAATAAAGCATGCCTATTAATGTAATGCATATTAAAACTATTACTAATCAATAGCCGTGCTTTTTTAACATAATCATAATACAGTCAATGCAGGATATAAAAACAAAACAGAAATATTAAAAAGTGTGACCTCACCACTAGGGACAACATTTCAAACGCATCCCTAAGTTCCGATGTGAATTCCAAAACGTCATTTTTCATTTATATTTTTTTCGTTGACATTTAAAGTTGAACTGAAATTTTTTTAGTAAATAATTTTAAAAGTTTTCATTTTTATGCTATTGAAATAGCACAAAAACGCCTGCTGGCGACTTAACATACCCTAAGCGGGGCGACGGAGTCGCTTGATCGAGACAGAGGACCCAAGAACGGAGTTAAAATCCTTGGAACCCCCGAAAAAACGTCCGACTAGGGTATTGGAAGGACGAATACATTGGCTTTTTCGTTCGCAATCAGGAGCGCAAAGCCCCGGAAATCAATCGGGGCTATTTTGCGCGGGACAAGAGCGTCGAAATGTGTGTAGAAAAGTTCCTCAAGGTCAGTTTTTTTTAGCAAGCAATACGACTTGCGTGTTTGTTGAATAGCAGAAGTCCAAAGTCCTTGAACTTTTCCTTCTATCATTCTTTTTATTGCCCACCCCTCTCTCTCACTCTGATCCTATTTCTAGAAAACAAACGATAATTTGCAGATAATAAATCTTGGTTGTGGCTTCGACACAATGTACTGGCGTCTGCGGGACACTGCGCATCAGGTGAAGAATTTCATTGAACTGGACTTTCCCACTGTCACTGCCAGGAGGTGCTACACCATTAAGCGCAACAAGGTTCTCTTATCGAAGATCCACGACGAGGATGACGATGTCAAGTTAAGTCCGACAGATTTGCATGGGCCTAGCTATCATCTGATGGGTGTCGATCTGAGGAACATCGATGAGGTCGATCATAAATTGCAGCAAACCGAAATCGATTACACATTGCCAACAATTTTCCTTGCCGAATGCGTCCTTGTGTATAACGAGGCACAGAATTGCAGGAATCTGCTTAAGTGGATTGCCAAAAAATTTCAAACTGCTATTCTGGTCAACTATGAGCATGTTAGTAGAATATTTCTTTTGTTTTGTAGGAAGAAGCTAACTTGAAAAAAAAAATCTAAAGAAAATTTTGTATGATATCATGCGAAACTCTAGTTTTATAATCTAATGTCAAAGGTCTATTCTGTGCCTGCAAAATAAATTGCTACAATTCGAAATAAAGGGTTCCTTTTTTTAATATTTTACAAGGTCAATATGAACGACAGATTTAGCGATGTAATGGTTAGCAATTGACGTGCTCGCGGCTGTAGTCTTACCGGTGTTGAATCATGCCTCTCACTAGACACACAAACATCACGATTCATAGACTGTGGCTGGACTTTAGCCGTGCCTGGTATATGGTTCAAGTCTAGCATCACGCCCAGTGAGGGCATCGAATCGAAAGACTCGAAATGTTAGACGAAGTTTAATTGCTATTGCAACTATTTCAACACTATTGCCTTGTGGTGGCATGGATTGGTGAACTCTTCCAGGACATCGAAATTACGTAAGTTAGTGCCATGAAATTATCTTCAGTCAAATTAAGTTTCAAAAGTTGAAAAACAAATGTCCACCTTGAACATCGACTAAAGTGGATGGAAGTTCATTTCCATTACTCGTCAGTCGTCAGGCGAAGGACTTAATTTTATTTTTGCAGAAACTTCCAAACAATTTAAATAAAAAAACTTTACAAACATTTATGTCAAAAGCGAATTTTGTATTCAAGACGAGCTATCATGGAAGAATAAGAAGTGTTGAGCAGCTTTGAAGATATTTTTTTGTTTTCAAAATTTTATTTCACTAACAGCCCTATTATTGACACGATTCAAAACTAGTTTTAATGAAAAACTAGTTCTATATGGGTTTCGAGTTTTTGTTTTTGAACTTATTGGTATTATTCAAACAAAAATTGGCATCTAAAACTCTGATTTCGAGTTTTAGATGTCAATTTTTGTTTGAATAATACCAATATGTTCAAAACCTGAGACTCAAAACCCATATAGTAGTTTTACATTAAAACTAGTTTTGAATCGTGTCAATAATAGGGCTGTAAGTACATTCTTGCACAATTCTAATTTATCTTAACATAATTATGTACTCCGTATTTTTTTTTTTTTATCGAATCTTGTACACGTCTATGACGCGACGTGTCGTGTGCAGAAGGCCTTAAGCAAGGAATATAACACCAGAAATACAGGAAGTACTCGATAAAATAAGAAAGAAAACCATTAAAATGTAAATCTAGTACTAGCGCAGTACTAAATAGGTTTCAAATTCCAAAAGAATTTAATAATTTCATCGGTCTTCGACAAGTGTGCAAAGTTTGAATTCAATCTGACCGTTTTAAGTGGGTCAAAATCACGTCCAAAGATTCCGTTACATACATACATACAACCGAAACTAATAAAAGCGTGTAAAAAAAAAAGAAAGCAATTATATTCACCCTTATTACGATAGTCGTAGAAAATTTTACTTTATTTCTAATAAAAAAAACAATACAAATATCTACATCTTATCATTAGCTCTTTTACTTTGAAATTTTTAAGTTTTAATAAATATTAAACACTCCTATTTTCTTTTTGTCTTTGAGCTGAAATTCTTATTCCAATCATGGAATGATGCACGCGCGCAATATTTTTATTTTCTTGTTGTTAACTCGTTTTGTATCCAGCACTTGCAAGAATTTCATATAAATTTCTTGCAAGTGTTAGATACAAACCGTTGTCATTTCAAAACTACTTGGTGGATTTTGATGTTTGATGCGGTTTTTAGCCTTAATTTAAACCTTCTAAGTTATTTTAACCACCATTTCCAATTTAAACAATAATTTCGAAAAAATTGCCCATAGAACTATCGTATCATCATATTCTTGAAATTCGAAAAAAAAGACGAAAATACTTTTTTAAGACAATTTTTTGAAATCTTTGCTCGAATTGGAAATGGTTCTTGAAATAACTTAGAAGACCTTAATTAAGACTAAGAACCGTTTCAATAATCAAAATCCAGCAAGTAGTTTTGAAATGGCAACGTTTTGTATCCAGCACTTGCAAGAATTTCATATAAATTTCTTGCAAGTGTTAAATACAAAGCGTTGTCATTTCTAAACTACTTGGTGGATTCTGATGATTGAAGCGGTTTTTAGCCTTAATTTAAGCCTTGTAAGTTATTTCAAAACATATTTCCAATTTAAACAAAAATTTCGAAAAATTTGCCCATAGAACTAGTATCATCATATTCTTGAAATTCGTAAAAAGACGAAAATAGTTTTTTGAGACAATTTTTTGAAATCTTTGCTCGAATTGGAAATGGTTTTTAAAATAACTTAGATGAACCTAATTAAGACTAAGAACCGTTTCAATAATCAAAATCCAGCAAGTAGTTTTGAAATGACAACTGTTTGTATCTAACACTTGCAAGAAATTTATATGAAATTCTTACAAGTGCTGGATACAAAAAGTTGCCATTTCAAAACTACTTGCTGGATTTTGATTATTGAAACGGTTCTTAGTCTTAATTAAGGTCTTCTAAGTTATTTCAAGAACCATTTCCAATTCGAGCAAAGATTTCAAAAAATTGTCTTAAAAAAGTATTTTCGTCTTTTTACGAATTTCAAGAATATGATGATACTAGTTCTATGGGCAAATTTTTCGAAATTTTTGTTTAAATTGGAAATATGTTTTGAAATAACTTACAAGGCTTAAATTAAGGCTAAAAACCGCTTCAATCATCAGAATCCACCAAGTAGTTTAGAAATGACAACGCTTTGTATTTAACACTTGCAAGAAATTTATATGAAATTCTTGCAAGTGCTGGATACAAAACGTTGCCATTTCAAAACTACTTGCTGGATTTTGATTATTGAAACGGTTCTTAGTCTTAATTAAGGTCTTCTAAGTTATTTCAAGAACCATTTCCCATTCGAGCAAAGATTTCAAAAAATTGTCTTAAAAAAGTATTAATTAAGGTCTTCTAAGTTATTTCAAGAACCATTTCCAATTCGAGCAAAGATTTCAAAAAATTGTCTTAAAAAAGTATTTTCGTCTTTTTTCGAATTTCAAGAATACGATGATACGATAGTTCTATGGGCAATTTTTTCGAAATTATTGTTTAAATTGGAAATGGTGGTTAAAATAACTTAGATGGTTTAAATTAAGGCTAAAAACCGCATCAAACATCAAAATCCACCAAGTAGTTTTGAAATGACAACGGTTTGTATCTAACACTTGCAAGAAATTTATATGAAATTCTTGCAACGTTGGCCAAATGTGATGAACTTCTTTGATTGTTGTTTTATCTGGCTTCACAATGATATTTGTTCGTTCGGTGTTTTACGTGCGAGGCTCTGATGATCAAAATAAATTGACTGAAAGTTGTGTAGGACGAATTGGTTTTCAATTAATCATCGTAAAGATTGAACAACATCATTTGAGGTTCGGTTGCCTTCAAAATAAGATCACCATCAAACTTCTCTACACACCTGGAAAAGGCAACTATAATTCGAACATTTGATTACAATGTTGGGGAAATACAACAAATGAACTTACAATGGATCCAACATTCCCTTCCTAGTTACAATAATCTGTTTCGGTTGTTCCTCTACCTCTGCCGGCAATGATCGAATCAACGCTGCTTCTTCTTCAGCAATTTTGCACTTGGCCAGCTACTCCAAACGTTTCTGTCCAGCCCACACCTATGTGTGAATGATCTTCAAGAAAAGCTGACCAGTCTGCGGATTGAAAATGAAAATCGCTTCATTGATTGGCTTTGTTGTCAAATGGCCCTCAAATGTCTCGATACACATTTGTGTCGTGGACAAACCAAATGGTTTGATTAGAGAACAATTCTCCGTAATTCTGTGACGAGAGATAAGGTTCTGTAGACTCGGAACTGTGCAATGGTAATGCCTTCCTTTCCTGATGCGCTCCTTCAACACAAACAACGCTGGATTTGCCTTCATTATATTAGCCATTGCCTGTTGAATGAGCGTCTTACATCCAGGGAATCAGGTTCCATAGGCTGAATGCAAATTATACGCCAAATCAGTGGCAATCAGGACACCACTAGGTGAAAGATCGACAGGATATTTATTTTTATAATATATTACTAATTTTTTAAAGACGCACTAAATAAAAATATCACCAAATGGGTTTGGAAAAAAAAATCGAACTGTCAAAACAAAACAAACTCACCGCGTTAAATTGTTGTTGCAATTCACATCTATTCATCGACACGAGTGAAATTACAAAAACAACAATGTAAACAAATGGGTTTTGGGGGGTGAAACGTACGAAAGATTGGCTTCTTGGTAATTCATATTCTCTGATGACAACAGCCAACTTAACATTACTGATTTAGTTATCTCCCTTATTCCCCTTATTGATGTCAGAATCAATGTAATACAACCCTCTCTTTCTGTTTTTTCCGTCTATTTATATTTCTTCCTTCCACTTTTAACTCTACAATCTCAAATCTTGGCTATTGCCAACGCCGTCTGTAGACGGCTTATGAAAAGAAAAAATTCTTCCTCATGATAGTACTATAGGTTTCATATACAAAGCTAAAATGTCAAGTTTGAAGAATCAAATTTGAAGTGTATTATAAATAAATTAATTTATTAAAATAAACAAACTTGAAGTGTATTATAAATTAATTAATAGAAAAATTAATTAATATAAAGACTAGGTGGCCAAAGAAATCAAGAACTGTGAATGTGAACAAAAGAAACAAGAAAACTGAATGAATATTTTTCGATCTTCCACCGATTCTTGGCATCAAAGAATACAATTTTACCGGAGCAACCAGAGGAACATTCCATCAGAATCGCCAAAATTTTGATAACGTTTCTAGTGAGAAGACCAGAATTAATCAACTCTCAGTAAAATGTAAGCAAATGCGCAAGGATCAAGTGGAGTGTCCTCGAAAAAGAACTTCGGATTCAGTAGTAAAACAAATGAAACAAACGATGAGCAGGAGCCCATGTTCAGCACAACCCACTCGTTTACGGAAAACTAAGAAATAAAGAAATAAAATTTGCAAAGCATGTCAAAAAATGAAATCTAAAAATCGGAAAACGTTGCTTGGGTGGATTATGACAAAACTAATAGTTTTAAGTGAAATATACATACATAAATGAAGTATTTGTTTGTTTATATTTTGACTAGGCTTTCCACTAAAAATTAGTGTTCAAATGGATTGTTTATATTTGTATTATGTTTATCTGAACAACTTGAGTATTTCATTACTTTGGAATCAGTATTATTTATGCTAAATACAAACATTTGGGGTTCTTTCCAGATTCCAGATAAGGGCAAAATTTACAAAATGCCTATAAAAATTCAAATTTTATTTGAAGAATTCTTGAAATTTGAAAATCTAGATAAAAAAACAACTATTTATTAAGTTTCATTTTCCACTTTCTCACATCTACTTTGTTTCTCATAGCGTGCCCTTCCAGAACGTCTTTCCGAATATCGACTCACTTTATGCACGGTAATCGAATGGTCTTTCCTTTTTAAACTCTCCGTATGGAATAGGATTCCTTTTGTCCATCTTCAGCCAAACGAAATAAAGGCTTTCCAACGTGGTCCTGAAATTGAAAAAGTTTGACTATTAAGCAAATCTTGAACATAACTATTCACTTTACTTCTATGCCTCTTCACTTCAGGCCTCGTTTGGGTTAGCTCCGCAGCAATTAGAGTTACGATGTGAACGTTTGGTCCCTTCAGATTTCGGCTCAGCTCTTTTCTCGACTTTTTCTTGTAAGATATTTTTCTGGACTACCTTGATCTGCCATGATATTTTGTGTTTATTCCATTTTATGCTATGTTTCCACCTAAGGTTTATCTCAGTTTAAATTAAATAAATCTTTTTGGTGTTTCCCTTTCCACCGCACAAAAAGATTTAAAAAAGATTAAATCTGACAAAACTTTCAAAAATGCAAATGGCGCTTCAATTTTTATTATGAAGTGCGAAAAAGACAGAGGTTTTATTCGTGTCAAACAATAGGTGTGTTTTATTGGAAAAGCTATCCGCAGCACAGTGAAATTTTATATGAAATTACAAAAACAGCATCGGCAGCTAAATCGCTGCCGATAAAAGTTAATAGGCTTTTCACACCAAACCCCAAAACCGGTTTTCGGCGAAAACTTGTCCAAAACTCGAAAACCATTCACACTGAACATTACACGTTTTCGTTTGACATTCCAGTTTTTTCACACAAACCACACAAATTTTTTTTTATTTTCTTCCATTTTTTGAAATAAGAACGGTGATTTATTATATAAAGAGGATCCATATGAACAATTTGACTTGCCACAAACAATTATTAATCAATTTTAAATAAATTCATTTGTTTTGAAATTCGAATTTAATGACAGAATTCCGTCAGCTGTTTTCAATTTCTTTTGAAAGCATCCCATCAGCTTCTTTTTTGACACTTCAATAGGCGCTGAACTTATTAAAAGGTATGTTTGTTTTGTTCATCTCTGAACTCCAACATGTTTTCGACTGGTTTTATATAAAACATGTGTTTTACGAAAACCTGAAGCTACAAAAAATGTATGGGAAAACTTGTGTTTTCGATTAGGTTTTTCTCCAAAACCGATATTTTCGCGAAAACCGCGTTTTGGGTTCGGTGTGAAAAGGCTATAATAGAATCCCGCTGCCGATAAACTTTTGACGTTTGTTCGAGTATCGAACTCAATTGAATAGGATTTTTGTGTGTCGTCATTGGTACGACTGGTACTTTTATGTGTCTCGAATTCTCGATGGCTATGTTCGTAGAGTAGAATTATGTTGAATGAATGGCCCTGTTTAGACTGTAACTTTTCACTTACGCCCATATTATTCACTCGTTTAATCCAGATTAAAACTCAAATCCAGATTAAAAGTATTTTAAATCCAAACATTAAATCCAATCCCATATTATTCACTCGTTTAATCCAAACTTAAATCCAATTTTTTAAATCCAATATCGATTAATCCAATTGGATTTAAACTGCCCTCCGGAGGTCAGTTTAAGTACTTAAATCCAGATTAAAACACAATTTCATATAATTCACTTTTTCTTGACATTAAAAAATTCAAATAGTGAAATTAAAAATTGTTTTTTATAATTAAATAGGTATAAATTTGAACCAGAAGTGATTTAAAAATATTTTAAATTATTATTATTACCTATTTTCCAATAAATGAACCTCAAATTTTTTGAACGTCAAAATCACGAATGGATTTTTTTCGTTGTGTGTAATCATGAAGGAACATTTCTGTCAAAAAGACGAAAGACGAAATGAACGAAAAATCGAATCGTGTAATCAGGCTACAACATAAATATCTGTTCGCGTACTTCCCAAAAATTTTATTTTTATATGAGATTTTTGACAGAACTTTAGGCTAGATTCGTAGAAATTCATATTTTTAGGAGGTTCGCGAAACGACATATAGTGAAATAAATTAATTAAAGTAAACAAAAAGTTTCACGGGAGAAATTTGACATTTCGCAAATTTGACATTTGGATTAAACGATCTTAATCTGGATTTAAATACATTTTACATCTGGATTAAGGGCATTTTAAATCCATTGGATTTAAGGCATGTTCAGAGTGAATAATATGGACATGGATTTAAATTTTTGGATTTAATAAATCCGGATTTAGTTGCTGGATTATGCTATGTTTCCACCTAAGGTTTATCTCAGTTTAGATTAAATAAATCTTTTTGGTGTTTCCACCGCACAAAAAGATTTAAAAAAGATTAAATCTGACAACACTTTCAAAAATGCAAATGGCGCTTCAATTTTTCTTATGAAGTGCGAAAGAGATAGAATGTTTTATTCGAGTCAAACAATGAAGAACTGAATCGAGTCTCGAATGAATCGTTCAGCACCATGTTAAAATAGGTTAGTTTGATTTGTAAAACTATTTGTCCTAGGAAGATTTAATAAGATTAATTTCTAATCTCCAAGATTAACGAAATATATTTGTATGGTAAATCTTCAAGATTTAAAGAAGATTTGAGGTAAATCTTATTAAATCTCAGATTAGCGTTAGGTGGAAATGTAGCATTAAAAACTTCCTTTAATCCAATTTAAATCCAGAGTGAATAATATGGCGGTTAGTCAAGACCATGTTTTTGTAGAAGAAATCGGTGAAGAGAAAATTTCACCCATAAATTTACGTCATGGTGGCGTAGTGAGCAATTACAGTCTAAACGGGGTCGTTTGTAAGTTCCTGGTTGTTTTGTTTTACCTTTTCGACAAAATGAAAAAATGATCCTATCCTATGCTATGCTAAAAAAAAACGCTGCCTTAAATTAGTTTAAAGTGCAAAATTTAGCATTTTTATTTATAAGTGACAAACAAGATATATTCTGCCGACTGTCAAACGATAATTCGCAAGCCACAACATCAAGACGCATTTCACAAAGCATTTTTTTCACATTTTCTTCTATAGGCAACCAAACAAATTACTCAAGGGAATGGAAGGTCAAAACTCACGATCATTCCCATTTCAAAATTCACTATTCGCAGCTCATATGAAAAGCTCTTTTTGTAAACTTTTGGTCTATAGGGACCAGTTTGTATAGACATGGTTCAAATTTTGATCCGATGCTCAGCAATTTTAAGTCACTGCTTTTGGTGGAAAGGCTACTTGTAGAAACGTGGTTCAAGCTTTGATGCGTGGTTCAATTATTTTAGCTCACTGATTTCGGCAGTTTAACTGAGGTTCAACAAGGGTCAAGCTTGAAATTGTTATTACAACATACTTGAACCTTGGAATCATCCTTGCACTTGAGTAGATCCGATAAAATCGATGAGTCACAAATGCTGAACCATGGATCAAATTTTGAACCAGTTAGTACAGCTGAAACTAACTGAAGTTCAAGGAAGGTTCAAGCTTATTTGGCTACTAATGTACTCAGTTAACCCGGTAAAATTGGTGAGTTAAAAAATTTCCAGTGGAAAACTAGGTAAATGCATTCAAATTAGCCATACAATCATGTCCTTAATGTAATTTATAAAATTATCGCTAATAAAGTCATCTACTCCATGTGTATTGAGTCTGTTATTATACGACGACTTTTGAGTCATGGCTTTTTTCAAAATTAAATGAGTGCAATTGAAAAAACAAAATTTGATTTCACTTTCACAATATTAAATTTCGAAAAATCTCAACTAAAAAGTCTTCGTGTAATAGCAGACTTAATCATGACTTTTTTACTTTGACCATAGTATACCAACACACCCCTACCCCTATTCTTTTCTTTTATAGCTGCAAAATCAATTTTCGTATCTGAAAATGGCAAATAAAGAAAAAAGGGACACAAACTTTTGATTGAAAACATTAATTATATAAATATATAGTTATATTTCCCATTTAACCTGCAAATATGTTAGTTTTTGTTAATAATTTTGGTTTATTTCTACTTTTACTTTCACAAAATTCACTTTTGTGTCGTGACAGCTGTTCAGGCGTACCATATTGCAAATACAAAAATATAGGCCGCTGCGGATGCGTTTTTATGGAAATTTCTCACTGTACTATATATAAAATCCCAAAAAAACACGCCTAATGAAGAACTGAATCGAGTCTCGAATGAATCGTTCAGCACCATGTTAAAATAGGTAAGTTCGATTTGTAAAACTATTTGTCCTAGGAAGATTTAATAAGATTTATTTCTAATCTCCAAGATTAACGAAATATATTTGTATGGTAAATCTTCAAGATTTAAAGAAGATTTGAGGTTAATTTTATTAAATCTCAGATTAGCGTTAGGTGGAAATGTAGCATTAGGGGCAATTGTGATAGGATCAGTCTTTTCCGATTCTTTTGCAGGCTGGGGAGCGGGGGTCTTCCCGTCTTCTACTCATTTTCAGCAGCAGAACGCTTCTTTTCTTTTTCTCGGCGTCATTATTGTTGTGCGAATTTGTCTTCTCTTCTGGATGATCTATGGGTGCTGCCTACAGTCTTCGGATTTACATCCTTAGTTGAAGCATCCTCCTCCTTAATGGTATTTTGGATGCCTTTTTTAAACTCGGTTCGGTTCCTTCATTTTGCGTTGATTGTCCTCGGCACTTTTGATGAAAACAATACAAAATGTGTAATGTACTTGTACATACTTTTGATTGCAGATAATAAAATAACCTTATTGTGATGTGTCAATAACAAAAATTAAAAAAATTGAATCTATTTTAAACAAAATTTTATTAGTTGTGTTTCCGTATGATTGACTCGCTATTTAAAATAAAAATGCCAAACCAATTTTGACCAGGGCTGTCAAACGAAATGAGGTAATTAGATGAAAACACTTTTTATGTGATTTGCAAAATTACCTCATTTCGGCTCTAATGAAAACGTAGTATAAATCTCCTTCAAATCTCGTAGATTTACCATACAAATTTATTTCGTAAATCTTGAAGATTAAAAATTAATCTTGTTAAATCTTCCTATGACAAATAGTTTTACAAATCGAACTAACCTATTTTTACATGGTGCTGAACGATTCATTCGAGACTCGCATTCAGTTCTTCATTTAGCCAGTTTATATTTCTTGAGCGCTCAATAATTTTCTTCCGTTTTTTGACAGAGCAAAAGAATAAAATAAAAACACTATCCCTCACACAGAAGTCAAAACAACTCTCGTTCTCTTTTCTTCTTATGTAATTTAATGTGACAAATAATAATTGAGCAAGCGAATCCAAAAAATTTCAGTCTCAGTTTTTAAGGGGAAAAGTGAGGAATTTTTGTGAGGAATCGTGTTTATATTTCTGAGTCCTCTGAGCCCTCTGAGATCTCAGATATATAAACAGGCTAATTGTTTCACACGAATCAAACATCCTGTCTAATTCGCACTTCATAAGGAAAATTGGAACGCCATTTGCATTTTTGAAGGTGCTGTCAAATTTAATCTTTTTTAAATCTTTTTGTGCGGTGGAAACACCAAAAAGATTTATTTAATCTAATCTGAGATAAACCTTTGGTGGAAACATAGCATAATGCTACATTTCCACATAGCGCTAATCTGAGATTTAATGAGATTAACCTTAAATCTCCTTTAAATCTCGTAGATTTACCATACAAATTTATTTCGTAAATCTTGAAGATTAGAAATTAATCTTGTTAAATCTTCCTAGGACAAATAGTTTTACAAATCGAACTAACCTATTTTTACATGGTGCTGAACGATTCATTCGAGACTCGCATTCAGTTCTTCATTGTTTCACACGAATCAAACATTCTGTCTCATTCGCACTTCATCAGAAAAATTGGAACGCCATTTGCATTTTTGAAGGTGCGGTCAAATTTAATCTTTTTTAAATCTTTTTGTGCGGTAGAAACACCAAAAAGATTTATTAAATCTAATCTGAGATAAACCTTTGGTGGAAACATAGCATAACT